>BMAO01010474.1:0-87912 GCA_019973975.1 Trichonephila clavata | reverse complement strand
CATTAGTTCATGCTGTGACAGTGAATTCTCTTGGTGTGAATAAATTTTGAAACGTAGAGACATTTATCTCCATGAACTCCCTTACAAACTACTTCTTGTAATCGGCTTCATAAATCAAATAGTTAAATTAAATAACGGGAAAAATTTATTTTTAGAATAAGTTTAAACTGCAAAACGATGTGAAAAAATTAGTCTGTGTTCACACAATAAACAGATATTAGATGATTGTTAGACGATAACAGTTGCTAATTATTGTAAAGAATTGTTTTTATGTTCTATCACCATCCTATTTACCAGCAATGTTTAAGGCAATTAAACGACTTATTCTTTCTGGTTTAAAACCCCATACTTGTAAACTATGCAATGATTGTTACGTTTGTCATGCGTGCATGCGCGAAAGGAATCAAATTCGACAATGCTGCTATGGTGTAAGTGAAGATGAACTCGATATTCTTCATGAAGAGTTAAGAAAAAATTTCAGTCTGTTGTATCCAAAACGAGAAGACAACTTTAAAAATGAATCTGATGAAGATGTATCACAATGTAGTAAAAATACATCACAAAATTGCTCTGTTAATTCTGATGGCTGGGACTCACTTCAGTGTAGTATGTGTGGTAAAATTTTTAAAACAGAGTTTACTCTAACCAGACATTTTAATGCTCATGTCAAAGCCGGTGAAAAATATAAATGCAAAACCTGTGAAAAATGTTTTGCCAACAGTCAAGATTTAGGAAAACATACCAAAATACATAAAACAATAGAAGATAAGTCCCGCATATGTATGTACTGTGAGAAAGCATTTTCATCTTATTATTATCTTAAAATACATATTCGGCGACATACAGGTGAAAGACCTTTTGTTTGTGAATTATGTAATAGTGGCTTTACAACAAAAGGTATATTAAAAATACATTATAGGACCCATGATTTACAAACTGATGCTGTTCAAACCCGAACAAAAAATAGTTCATTTGATTCTGATAGTGAAATTTCAGATCAACAGGAATTTGTCCCTGATATTTATGAAGAACTAATTTCATATAAAGACTTCATATGTGGGGAATTGGATAGTGAGACTTCAAATGATGATATCCTTAATCTAAGTTTGCAAAAAAACAGTAATCTTATTTTGGATGATCATCTTGGTTATATAGGATCTGAAAGTGTTATTGTAAATCACCAGGAGTATAATAAACTTTTTAATGTGAATAAGTTCACTTCTGATGCAGAACCTGTTATAACTGAGAAAGATAACTATAAATCACCATTTGTAATTAAATTAAAATCTGCATCATAAAAAAAATTATTTTTTATGAACAATTTTTATTTAAAATAGTTTGGTAATTAAGTAAAATAATTATTGAGGAAGTCATATTAAATGTAAATAGCCTGGTGTGAAATTACTATATCTTGATACATTGGTAAAAAAGTTTATTTGAATTGTATATTGGTAATTCTATTGCATTTTAATTTGTAGTTCATAGCAGTAATTTCATTTTTTATAAAATATTTTACAGAGATTTATAACTTTGTATAAAATAGTATATATTTTATTGAGCTGAAAGTTATGTTTCAAATATTGAAGGAAATTTAAAATAGAGTTTGTTTTTGTAGAAACAAAAGCTACTCTTTTATTTTAAAAATAGGTACTTGTGTACTGTCGTAACAATGCCAATGTTCAAGATAATTTGCCAAGTTGGCAACCCCAATTTTGTATGAGTTGTACATGCTCATTTGGAAACCATGTGCTTCTTTTCATCTTATCTAACCATCATGGTTACAATAATACGTTAAGTACCTAAAAGTAACATTCATTGAAAAATGTTTTTTTCTGCTTGATTATCTTTAAATTACTTTCACTTTCAGTACTCAAACATTTCTAAATCGAGGCTTTTGATATTATTTTGCAGTATGACAAAACTTTAGAGATGTCTTATTGATTTTAGTGTATAACGTAACTTTATTTTTAAAAAGTTAATATGCTGTAATAGAAATATTTACTCTTTTTTTAAATTTATTCCATCTTTTCATTGTTTTTTAATAAATAACATTTTGCTTGGCTTTATATCTAGCTATATAAAAAAATTTGATAACTGTTTTAAATTGACAAATTTAATTGTGTTGAATAAAACTTTGCCTTTTTAGGAACTCTGGTATTGTTCTAACATTTAGGTTACATGGACTGGGAAAGATATTTTTATGCATATATAGTCAAAATAAAGCAATAAAATAGCCCAGTGGTTGTGTAGTGCGCTTCCACACCAAAGATCCAGGGTTCAAATACCTGGCTGGCAAGATCGACTCAGCCGTTCATCCCTTCGATGGGTTGATAAATGAGTATCAAGCTTACTTTGGAACTAAACACTAGGGATTTCGCGTCAGACTGACCAGAACATCTGCACATGCACCTCAGCGCTTAAGGTCATGAAAACTGAGATAGGCACAGTAAGAGAGGCCTTGGCCCTCATGCCACTGAGTTTTTTAAAGCAATAAAACCAGTATGTAGATATACATTTTATATGATAGCTTTTTTTTCTATCTTTAAACAATATAAATACCTTTCATTCCCTAAGTGAATAGTAGATTTCTGTCCAGTATTTAATTTTTTTTGTTTCTGCTATAATCAGACAAAAAAAATCTGAGTATTCTTTTTAAACTTTTAAAATTTGTGTGTGTGCTTTTATTTTTATTCAATTTAAAAAGACTTTAGACTGTTGATTCTGCTGCCTCCAGATTTATTTCCAAAAGTCGATTTTTGAAACAATGGAATTACTGAAGCTATTTAGTTTAGTGTATGTTATACTGAAATGCAATGAAGAATTCATGTTAAAAATACAGATTTAAATTTCAGATACATCATACCTTAATTTAGATATAGTCATCAGTATCCAAATTTATTTAGATTTGTAATGTGTTTCGCCATTATTTTTTTAATTTGGTCTTTAAATATATTTTTTGTAATATTTATTAAGCTGAGTTTATTATTTTTATACTGAGGGTATTCATGCATACTAACTAGGATTTGGAGTATTCTTTCAAGTCCTTGATTTGCTAACCACAGTTAAAATACACTTAACAATATTGAATCATAGTCAAATGATGAGATAAACACCTTAACTGGCATCCTCTTTAGTGAAATTGGGACTCAAACTACATCGCCTATGAGTTGACTGCCACAACCCATATTGAAAAAGACTTCAGTCTGTGTTTTGTATATAATACGTACATTTAAGTTTCAAAGACTTTGTAGTTAATCCAAGAAATATCCATACTACAAGTTTGATTTTCTACAAAACTGGATTGTAAACATCCAATCCAAAAACATTTGGAGAGCTTAAGCTGTATGACAAATGATTTTTTTTACAACATATAGTTAATGTATTGATCTAGGTATACTTATTTCAAAATTATTCTCTGAAAGATATGTTGTGTCTTTCTAATGCAATAAAAACTGTGCCTGCTGAGTATTTATACATAGAAACTACAACAGTATAGGGTGACTTGCCCTTTGAATTTAGAGACAATACTATCTTTGCATTTATCTGTACTGTAAATATTTGAGATTTTTCTATTTTGTTTATGGAAGACATACATTTCTGTTTCCACTCTTTGAATAAAATATCATTTAGATACAGTATTTAAATTAAAAATTAACAAAATCTGTTTAATATCATCTGTAAACAATGATTACTCCATAAAAATTAAAGGAATTTATATTTCATTCATTTTATAAAATATCTAAGATTTAAAAAAGATGTTATTGAATGCGTATACTTTACTTATAAATTATTTGTTAAGATCTGTTTTTTAACAATGCTTTGAGATTAACACTGATGTAAATGTATTTAGAATAATACATGAATGAGTGCATGATACATTATAAAAGTGATTTTAAACAATTGATGCTGCTTTTGAGGTGATGCAATAGTATGTTTTAAAAATTGCTCAATATTCAAATCAGCTTCATGAGCAGTTTTCTTGGACTTTGTGGTCTATTAACTGATGTCTTGAACAGTCCTGGGAAAAAGCAGCATTATGTAATTTGTTGATTTTTACATGCCTAGTTTGGTTAATTACAATAAATAATGATGAAACATTTTGTTTTGAGTCATAATTAAACGGTGTGATTGACTTTTATACTAGTATTTCACTTACCTAACTTCCAAATCATGCTATGTAAAGAGTTAGAAATGCTGTTCAAATTCAATGCGCAAACACGATTTCAATGTAGGAATTAAAATTCAAAAGAAATTTAGATGTAATTCAATTTATGGAACAAAAAACATAGTTAAATTTAAAGATATGTTAATGTAATAAGACAAATATTTTCTTAGAAAATGGACTTTCCCCATTTTCAATTATATGATATTTAAGGATTTATATTTAAATGGTTTGAGAAACATTTTTATATGTTAACATGCTCATTTTATGTTTTTTAATTATTAAATTCAGTTTATAATGTGATAATTTTTAGATTAAAAAATTTACACATGTGAAATATAAAATATTGTACTTAAATTAAATCAAACTTATTTTATTAAATATGATAAAAATAAAAAAGCTTTATTTTTTAATATTTCTTCAGGTAATGGCAATTTATATTAATATGTGCAATTTTTAATTATTATCCTTTCAAATTTCAGTAAACTAACAAAAATTTGTATGTCATTAATGATGGTGTCACAGAAACTATGGAAAAGTGGACTGACATTCATTTTCAAATTAATTATAATTGTAATTCCATTAACTAAGCAAATTTTAGACAATAAGATGAAAATTTTTGAATGATTTTTAGGGGAAAGTGAACTTATAGATTTTTAAAAAAACTCATGGTAGCTTGTATTCATTATTAAATTTTTATAAAAAAAAAAAATAAGCCACTTTCAGAGTATATGGCTCAATTCTTTACTGAAAATTCATTCATATTTTAAATATATTTCTTACTTTTAGCATAAGATGTTTTACATATTGCTTCTTTAGTTGAATAAGTTTTTAAAGGTACACATTGTTCTCTGATAACTTGCTTTTAAAATGTATATTCGTCCTGTGAAAAAATGTATGTAAATTATCTGAAAAGAAAATGTTTTGTCTGATCATACAGCCAAAATTTTAAAATTGATTATTTAAACTTCGTGAAATATATATTACTTTGTACATACACAATAAACGATTTTTATATAAAATCCTGTCTTTTTTCATCAAATGCATTAAATTCAATGTAATTTTTTAACAATGCACTATTTCTTTAAGGTGTGACTGCAAGTAAAAACTTGTTAATGAAATAGACATGCATTTTGTACTTTGTTAATTTCCATTTATAGGGGTTTTTTTATTGCATAACTAAGTTGGAGATTACTGACAAATTAAAGGCAACATGCTTTCAACTTTTGTTAAAACATCATCAGAAAATCTGGACTTAAAAAAAATCATTCTCGAAGAAACCAGTCAAATCATAAAAATTGCTACTTTTGATAAGTTTCAAAGTTTACATGGGAAGTAGATTATCAACATAGAACCGCAATGTTCTTTTTTAATAGGTCGCTTGTCTTTTGGGCCTCAATTAACATTCCATTTTTTTGCATTAATGATAAATTCAGACTGTGTTAGATTAAAGTAGATTCTTGTGCATTCAAAACTAAGATACTCTAATTAAAAATTCCAGTATCACAATTCATTTTTTAAATTAATACAACAGCTATGATTTAATTATTAAACCTTACATATGTAAGTTCTCAATTATGTTTTAATTTCACTATCTAAGATGAGCAGATAAATTCTCATTTTTAGGAATTGTAACTCACCAACTTAATCACATTCCTTAATTATTAATTCCAGGAAGTTTTGATATTCTTCCATTAATTTGTTAAGAAATAGCAATTAAATTCTTTACATAAATAAAACTCAACAACATTTCAATGTTTCATTTGTTTTGGGAGCAAATATGTGATCATATAAGATATGTCCTTTTGATCAACTTTTTTACTTTCTTTTCATATTTAGAGTAAAATCTCGTAGAAAATGAGCATTTCCCCACAGTCTTAAATTATTACTGTGAATCCTATTTGGTTTTAAAGAAAGACTATGCTGTAAATGTTCTTGTCTGTGTTAAAATTTTAGGTAAATCAGCACACATTAGTCCAAAATATTATTAAAAATATTGGTGTACATGCTTCAGTTCCACTTTTTATTAGCTGTTTTATTTTTTTTAAAAATATTTTATAACATTGCTGAAGAGTTCCATGAAAGATTTTAAATAAGATTTCAACTGACTTTTTTTTTAAAAATTATATAATTTTTTCAGTCACAATGCACATTTGAATATTTTCAAAACCTTTAAAATTTTTCGTTAAATGTTACATGTATATGAAGACTTCTTAATTATTTATATTATTTTCTTTCTTTTATACAGCAAAATTGCAACAATTTCATTAGGAAATTTTTACTAAAAAAATGCTTTTTTGATTCTAAAATATTAATTACAAATCTAAATAGGATAGAAAAATTATACTATAATTTATTGCATATTTACATGTATATACAAATAAATACAGCCAACAGAAAAAATATTTGTAAGCATTTTCCAATAATCGTCCCTAAATAAAAATCACACACATACCTCAGAAAAATATGTATTTTCTATAAAAATATTTGTAACTTATTTTTTTTAACTAAATTTGATTTTCTACCGTTCATCTGATCTAATGGTTCATAAAAAAAATATTCAAGTTTTTATAATGTTATGGTGATATCAGAAAATATAGTTCTTTCCTTATTCTGAGTACCAATTTCTGCCATTATGTCTGAAACCAGCTGGAAAAAAAAATAAATCATCAAGTTAATAAAATAAAAATCCAATATAGAAATACACTCGATGATTACACACAGCAAATGCAAATATGGAACTCCAATTTTATTTACTTCAATAATAATTGAAAAATAGCTAGTAACAACTGTTTAGATTAATATGTATTCACAAAAGTAAACTATCTGATCATTAAAATATATAAACAAAAAATAGTCTTGATTTGAAATTAAAAAATTATATAGTTTAATATTTTTTTATCAACAATAAAGATAACAATAGCTTTAGCAATGTATCTCTCAAATGTATACTTAATTGCACAATTTAAATGTTATGCTCATCATAGAAACATTTAAAATAAAAAAGTTTTTTAAAAAGAATATTTTTTTGTTGCAAACAAGATGAAAAATGTTGCTGTTATTCTCATAAGAATATAAGATTTATTTAATAAACAGAAAATCAGACTTTATAAAATATAAGAAATTTCTAAAGAATGAAACATACGTATTCCCGATTCAAACAGTACTTTATTTTTACACAATTTCACTTTTACATGGTTTTTGAAACATGAGATTGAAAAAAAATTCATTGAGTTTTGTTATTTAAAGCACTTTTTCTTTCATTTAAAAAAAAACTGCTAAGCACTTTAAGCACCACTATATTTTTTTATCCCTCAAATACTACAATAATAAGGCTTTTTGTTAGCACTACTTACCCTAAATATTCTTATCTTCGGCCATAATATATTTTCTTTCTCTAATATACATATTTGTCTTAAAATTAATTAAAAAATGCTAAAGTAAATTAACATTAAAAGGATATTTCATTTTGCCGCCGATAAGCGGTGTTTAAAAAAAAAACGTTTTCAGTTATGCAAAGTATTTTTATTCAAATATCGGGAGGAATGACGTCATACGTTGATGATGTCATTCTTACATTGGCTGAACAGGTGTGTTTAGAAAAAATTCGAATAACTTTCTCTCTTTTTTTTTTTGACGGGAATAGCATCAGAGCTGCTTTGTAAAACTTGAATTGTATCAGAAAGGGAATGGGTAAATAATTATTTTATTTTGTCTTTTTTTTAACAATTAAAGAGCTACCATAATTTCTTTTTTTTGTAAATAACTTTTTCTTTTTTTAATATTACTATTTGATTTAATTATTTTTATCGTTTAGCTGAAATAAAAAGAGTTTATTTCTTAATGACGTTTGTTCCTTTTTTTGACCACTTATTGTGCACTGTGAATGATATGTGTTTTCCTTTTTAGCCATCTCTTACTTCAGCAAACGCTGGCTTGCCATAAATACTCTGCTAAATGCTTTTACCTACTATTGAGTTTTAATAACTCGTTGGCATTTTATGGGCATTTAATTTAGTATACGCCAACACTTTTAAATTGACATTCATTTGTTTTGGTGCATCAAGCATGTTGATGTGATACAAAACAAAATAGCTTGTCTGCGAATCGGTCAGACTGATTGGTGGGCCAGAAAAAGGGCAATATGCACTTTGTTAAGCGACTCTGATCTTCTAGATTTTCCACAATTAACATGGTAGGAGCTACAAAATTTAACTTTGGGATATATCAGCTTAAGCAAAGCCGATCATACATTCCCAAACATCTTAATCAATCAGGGCTGTACTTTCTTTATGTAAATTGAGAAGATTCCTCAGTTGTTCGACTCTACTTGAGTTCACGACACACAAGTTGAAAAGTATGCAACATATGGATAAGAACAGATATAGGTCATAATCCAAACATTGAATGGTATTGCTGGTGCTAGAGGTGTTGGCTGATGTTCACATATTGCATCTGTACTTTGGGATACTGGCACCCCCATAATCACACTCAAACAAAAACACCAAGTCTTGGATATGCTGATACACTTCAAGACGCTGCTACTGGATGGTCCAGTTATGATTCAGCCAGTGAAAGCGAGAAGGAAATATAATCAAAGACATTTGTTAAAAAAGTTTAACATTGTTATTTTCCCCCTGTTTTCTCCATTTATTAAAAGATTTTTTTAAAAAAACTAATATTTTCAATTTTGACTGAGCATCAGTGTTAAAAAAATGCATATGAATTTATTGATGGGCGAAAAAGAGAGCTGATTTTTACCTAACTCCTTCACACAGTTTTATGCATTAAAACCAATAGCTACAATTTTCCAAAAAAAAATCTGTATAAAATGGGAGGATAAAAGCATACAAATAGTTTAAAAATATAGATAAGTTTATAAAACTTATAATAAAATAACTGTTAGCAAAATTTTGTTTACTTAATATTTTACTGAACAAGCAAGAAGAGCTTTGAAAATATGTTCCAAAATAACAGATCTTATCATTGATTAAATCTTTAAAAAATGACAGAAATATCTTGTATTGAAAATATAAAGCAGATAGAGCTGAATTGTTACATTGAATGTAATTTCCTCCAAAAATATATTCCAATTTTGGAAGCAGAAACATAAGCTTAATACACAAATATATATTTTTCATCTTTTAAAATGTAATTACATCATAATAATAGAAAAAATTACTTGAAGTATACCATAAAATAATTTCCAGATGAAATAAATTTATTTTATAATTCCAATTATTTAAGTAAATTATATAATTATTTTTTTTAAAACATGTAGTTAATTCTTACTTGCTTAGCTTCATTCTTGCTGACATCACCTCTGACTAGAATTAATGTAACCAATTGTTCGAGAGTAACATCAGGATAGTGTCGTATCACACCCTAATTGAACAACAATAAATTATGAATTGTATCTGAAGATTTAAAAGACATTCACAAAAAAAAATTAACACTAATATTGTGTGAAATATTTAAATGAATTCAAACAATTGATTGTTTGAATGTGCTTAACCCCTTGCCTCTCGCTCCCGTCAAATTCACGGGCTGAAATTTCCCTCTCTATTCCTCGTGCCCGTGATATTTCCGGGCTTGAGTGTTGAAAAGTAATTTGCCATAAAAGCTTGAAACAATCTATTTCTTAAGCCCGGAATATTGGTTTTTTTTCTTAATCTATATACCAGATGGCAGCACCAGATTATTTTTAACGTGTTTAGCGATAATTATTTATTTTTTTAAATAATATCAGCACAACAAACATATATATTAGCGATACGGTTTTTTAATCTTAGGTCAAGTACTCAGTTGCGCTCTTTGTAAACACATGTGGGTAAAAATTCTGGAAAAAAAAACTGATAAAATAATAAATATATTTTTTAATATTGTATACGTTATACAGTTAGTCAGGAAGTAAATCGGATTGTACTTTTAGTACTTTTTTGTCACTGACTACAATAAAAATATTGGAGCAGTAGACATTGTAGACCAATATATTGGAGATTACTGAATTACTCGAAAACGAGGTAAGAAGTACTATAAGAAAATATTTCTTTATTTGTTAGATCAAATTATTTTGAACTAGTACCTTATTTATAAAAAACAAGGAGGCAAAAAATTACATTTGATGTTCGTTTATTTTTAGTAAATAAGAGATGCAGAAAGGAAACTCCGTACTACTGTCCAGTTTGTGATTTTGGCCTTTGCATCTCATGTTTTGAATCTTATTTCACAAAAAAATTACTAATATTTATTTATATTATGCAAAAGTGTCATAAAATTCATTTAATGTTTAAAACACATGTTTTTTAAAATTTTCCCTCTTTGTTGGAAAGCCAACATTCAGTGATTATAACCCTAAATGTTTGCTTTACTTAAAAAATTAAATTTCGTATTTCAAGCTAAAAATTAATCCAAAAATAAAAAATGAATACCTTTTTTAGAACATGTACTTAATTTTACATAATTTTCTTGAATAAAAAAAAATAGGCACTTTTAGGAACGTTTTCTTCAAAATTATCCGATCGTTAAGGGGTTAATTAACTATTTATGAAATAAATCATTTAATTCTCAAAGTATGATTTTAATTAAAATTAGAAGAATATAGTGAATTTTACAGAATAATAAGATACATATTGGTAAATGTGTTTATTATTTTAAATAATTTACTGAACTCTTAAAAATGATATAAAAATTGAGTTTCAATAATGGCTTTTTGTCTCTTTCAGTATATTTATTCCCTGAAATTTCAGAGCCAAAAGAGTTTCCAATTATTCAAGAACTGAGTTTTATTAAAGCAGTACAAATGAAAGATAAAAAAAAGAATTACCATTTAAAATACATAGAATCACTAATTCATGAAAATAAATTACTGATTAAATAAAGAAAACAATGCCCTTTTCATACACAGACATATGAATAGAACTGGAGAATCACTGCCATATTTTTAATGCTATATTTTAATTTAAACATTCTTCAAAATGAAATTAAAATATAAAAGACTATTTTGAAAATATTTTTTTTTAAAAAAGGCATTAATAATTATCTATAAAAATAATAATTGCAACTTACAGAAATTTCCAATGACAGCATGCTGACATCTTTCAATTTAATGACTTCTGCAACTAAAGGTACTGCTTCAAAAGGTGATGTTTTCTAGAATAAAATAAAGTAATATATTTTATAAGAATAAATTTCTTTTTTAATATTTGCATTTTTAAAAATTCTGAAGAACAATTTTGTTTATAATATCAATTACAATCTAATCTACAGTAATAAATAAAATTTACATTCAAATAATTTATTTGTAATTAATTTTAAAAAATACAAAAAGAGAAAGGTGCTCAAAGAGAAAAAGGATTTACCAACTCAGTGTATTGTTGATACATTAAATGCATACTCAATTCCTTCAACAACAAAAAATCTTACATATCAATTTTAAAAAGGAAAAATTACCATGCATCTTATAATATACATTTTCAAATGGGTTGGCAAGGAAAAATAAGCAATATATTATGACAAAAAAAAAGTATGCATTATTTTTAAAAAAATAAAATTGAAGAAAAAATAAAAAATTTTGATGAAGATTTTCATTGTACCATTTTTTAATAAAGATGAAAAGATTTCTTACACATAAGATTAAAAAACAAAATACTTCAAAATTATTCAGTGACTTACTGTTGTTCGAATTGGGCTGTATTTCTTCAGGATATTTTCTAATGTTATTTTGCCTTCATAATATGATCTCTTTTTTACAATTGAATTGAGCTGTAATAAAGTAAAATTTATTATTAATTGCCTATCAATATTAAGATATTTGAATACCTTAGTGACGGGGTGGGCATTACGTCGATCGCGATCGACCGGTGGACCGCCAAGACATTTTGAGGTGACCGCCTAAAATTTTACCGGATAATAATTATATACAGAAAATTCAAGATTGGCTAACAGTATGCAGACTGATCCTTCTACTAACTATAACAAAAAAACTAGAAAAAATGTTTATTTTTTAATATATTTGAATTTTTAATAAATTTATATTGATATATTATATTTCTATTATTATTAATTTATCTGAGTTTTGCTTAAACGCGTTTTAAAAGTGTTGTTTTTTTATTTTAGTTCTTTAGGTAAGTTTTTTTATACATTTTCCATACTTATTATTAAGTTATAATAATAACCTTTTCCTCACCTCACCACACCTACGACATTGGACAGTAGCGTACACAAGAATTTTTGAAGGGAAGGGGTCGAGGGTTGAAGGTCTACTACTCTCGTATCATACCCCAATACGCAGCCAAACATATTTTTTTGATTTTGTAGATTGTCGGGAACAAATAACAGCCAAAAATAAATTACTGAATAAATAATTAACATTAATAAATAAAAAAATTACTAATATCAAACACTTAATTACATTTTACATGCTATGTACATGGAGCTATAATGAATCGGAAAAACATGAAGGGTTATGAGGAAGGGTCCGCACCCAAGGACCCCCTTGTGTGTGCCACTGACACTGGGTGGACCACGCGACTCTCAAAAAATTAGAAGTAGCCCGCACCCTGGAAAAGTCTGCCCACCCCTGCCTTAGTGCAAACACACACATATACAGACTATTTCTAAAACTCAAAAAATATTGAAGTAAAATTAAAGAGAATTTAGAATCTGGTTTGATATTAAACATGATGAATCACAAAACTTAAAAAGTGAAACTTTTTAAGGGGGCATGGTATGATTTGTAAGAACACAAAATTTTTTAATATGATTTTCATAATTTTTTGGTTGCCTCCAATGTGTATGTATGATGTAAAACAGATTTTGTGCTTAAAATTTCATAAAAAGCTACCCATTTAATTTTTTAAGGGAAGAAACTTATAAAGTGATTTTAAAATGCTACTCCTCCTACAAAAATTGATGTACATATATGAAATTCGATTTACAGGTACATTAAACTATGTATAACAAAAGTTGGTATGGGTTTGGTGATAACATGATTGGTATTTGCACAATACTTCTTTTTATGAATGCTTATTGAAAACTCCTTAAAAAATGTGTACATTCTAACTTCAACTATTTTTTAAAAAATAAGTAATGTATTTAAATTAAAAATAAGTATTTAAATTGAAAAATGCATACCAAGTTTTGTTCCATGTACTATTAGCAACAAGTGAAAAACATTTCCAAGTATTAAGCACAATAGAAAAAAAACCTTAGCATTTTAAATGAAGACAAACCAGTTATTTTATTTTTCCGAGATAAGTCAGTTTAAAGTTTTGATTTTCTTTAGGAATGTGAATAAAAACAAACCTAAAAGTTATCATAACTCTGCATTTTTTAAACTTAGAGCTTTCAAATTTTGAGAGTTTATAGAAAAGTATATAAAAAATAATTTAGACTAAAAAAATTAGATTTGATTTTTTGACCGATTTTTGTCCATTGAATTGTATTGTGTCCCCTTAATGATTTTTAAAAATATACAAAAATAAGCCAAGAAATTCATATATTCTGTACATCTTGGTACTTTACTTATAAGATAATTTTGTAATATGATTATGCCCTATTATCGTGAGCAATTTTTCTGTTGTCAAAACTAAGTAGAATTTCCTATGGAATGTATTTCAGCATTTGCATTTCTAAAGATCTAAAATTTTATTTAGAAAAATAATTAAAATTTCTTTATTTTTAATTTTTGAAATAGAATGATTCCATGTTAAACAGAGATTTTCAGAAATATCTTAAATAAATAAAAGATATCAGAATTAAAACATATGTTTTTATTTTTTTAAAAAAATGCTTCTAGTTACAAAAGTACAATGAAGGAGTATTGTGCTATGAAATAAATTGTTATGCATATACATTAGGAAATTTTTATTACATTTCAGAACTTTAATCTGTCTTGAATTACCTTATAAAAGTAATTCAAGACAGAATAAAGTTCTGAAATATTTATCACACTCATGAAAATGTTTAAATTTCAACAATGCATTAAAGAACTTTAAATTTTTTAAAATTGGGGCACTACTTAACAAATTGTGTATGAATTTGAGTGATTCTGCAAGTAACAATACCATTTACAAACAATAAAAAGGTTATGAAATTAGCAACATTAAGCCACAATTTATCAGTCAGATACAACACCTATCAAATTATAAAACTTTATCAATTTCTTTTAAAAAAATTTTTTTGAAAGACTATTCAAACATATTACTCATAATGTTGCTTTCATATCAATAAATCAAATAGTTTGAATTGAAAATATTTTACAACAGAATAAGTTCTATCATAAACTAAGCTCCACTTTGCAGGCTAGATTAAAGAATAAAATTACGTTAAAATAAATTGCATGAACATACTCTTTTATTGAAAGGTGCTCTTTGAAAAAGCTGCTGAAGAAAGTTTCCTTCTTCACACATCTTTTCTGCAGCCTGCTTGCGTTCTTCATAACTTTTAAAAGTCATTCTCCTGTGAGTAAAAATTTAAAAGCAAATTAATATTTTTAAAAACCTGATTCTAAAGTATACAAATATTAATCCTTAAAAATTATCTTTGAAAGATATATTGAATCTGTTATTAATATTTAGTAAATAATTCTTTTTTCAAGCTTAATACAATTTTTTTTCTTCAAAAATAATTAATAATTTGCTGTTTTGCAATTGCTTACAAATTTAGTTTTATTTTCCAATGTCATTTATTACGATTCATTTTTAAAAATTTAAGCATTATGATTTTTATGAACACTTAAATGAATGCCTTCACAATAACTTCAAACAAAAACAATCTTAAAAAGATCATGCAAATCAATTGACTTCCATGATCTTTTTATATACTATAAAATATAAAAAAGAATCTTCCTTAAATTTTTAATGTTTATTAGAAGGTATCAAGTTAGAATATCATAAATTTTATTAAAAACTATGTATATTTAGGGATAATATTAAAAATATTATTATACAGAGGTAGTGCACATGATATCAAATACCTTTAAAAATGTAAAATAAAAAATCTCATTAAAAACACTCAAAGAATTAGTACACATGTTTGATTTTAGAAGAAAATTTTCTAGCACAGAAAATAATGAGTTATTTTCAAGGTATTGAAACTTCATTTAACAGAAATCTGCTATATCACTTTTCACAATAACACTATTCAACGGTTTCATTTGAAAAATTTATGAGGTATTAGTTATCTTTTTAAATAAACAGAACTATGATCAAAAGATACAATTACTAAAACATTTTGGGTATAGAATCTTTTCGTTCAAAAGCAGAACATGTGTGCTATTTATTTTAATGAAGCAAATAATTTTAATAAATAACTTATTCAATTAAATATTTGGATAAAAGATTTTCAGATGGGGTTTACAAAAATATACATTTTATAATATTTTTGTGGTCAAATAATAAGCATTTATGTACAATATGAAAATTAAATTAATGGCTCAAGATAAAAGATACTTTGCATGGTTAATTTTCAAGTACATATATTTTTCATGTAAAAATTCCATTATCTCATAAAATTTCAGCAGTTATCACTTTTACAACATTTAAGTTTTGCATTAATCTAAGTGCTATGGTCTAGCTTACATGAAATCCAATTGAAAGATCAATGATACAGTTAAATTCTTCTTACAAGATAGTTTAAATAAACTTTGTACAGAAGAATAACTTTTAAACAGATCTATTTTCTAATCTGTGTGACTGACATTTTAAATTTATATTAACAGTTTTTTTATAAACAGAATATTTCTTTTCAAAGTAATCATATCTCACGTTTGTATCTAATTAAATGATAAAAAGATATAAGAACAAATGATCAATTTTTGTCACATTTTCACATAGCTTTTGTGGTTTACAATAATTAAAAATAACAGTTTAAGTAATTTCTAATTTATGAATTAAACTGTAATATCAGAAGTATATAATATACATTATAAGTTATTTCATAAAAATTACTATACTTTTGCATAACTGCATATATATAATTGACTGCAATCCAGTTCATAAGATCAGTTATTAAGAGGTTAAAATTTTCAGGAAGAAGATGTATGTAATCATTTCCATAATCATCTAAAGTATAATGAATAGTATCCACAATTTGATTGCCAGACAAGAACCTTAATGAGAAAAAATTTAATTTCATAAAAAGCTCCATAATTAATAAATTCTTACATATGCTATGTGCATAAAGTTATTATAAAATTCTGTAGTTAATAAGAACTTTTTTTTAAAAAATTAGGTTTTTTCCATACACTGCTATATAACATTTACTGCTTCGGATTAAAGTAATATTTTAGAACACAGAATTCTAGCATATTATATTTTTTCAAAACATGGAAAAAACATGAAAATAATTAAATACTAATACAAAAATAAAAATGAACCAATACCTAAGACTCTCTTACAAGTGGAATGTAACAGTTGTGCAAAAATAGCTTATTTATATCAAATGAAATATTTCTAGACAAAAACAAATGTTCTACATTTCATAAAATTATAATTTAAACATGGTTTACAGAAAAATGATTTTTTAAATAATGATTTTCATAAATCTTTAGTAACATCAATATTTAATATTTTTAGAGTAAAGTTATATAAAATGCTATAATAATAAAAAATACTATTTACATGTAAAATAAATTGTATGGTTCTATTTTTAAAAAATCATTAATCCATTAGGTTTGAATTCCAGTGAAACAGAAAGATGAATTTTGGGGATTTTGAAAATATTCATATTACAAATCATTTGTTAAAATGTTTTTTAAGTGACTTCGATTTTAAATATACTAACACAAACGATATAAAATCTTCCTAATATTTTACTTAACTTATTGAAATATTTGAAGGGAAAAAAAGTATCATTTGTTTACTTGATTGTTTTTCTTCTTTAAAATCAAAATATTATATAAAATGCAGATTAACAACATTTAATTGATTAGAATCCTATGTCAATATAGAATTAATTAAAGAATAAATTACATATCAAAACATCTAAAAAAATGTGCCTTTAGTAAATTACTAAAAACTAACATTACAATGTTTTAATAGTAAAAATAGATTTCTAAACCTTATAAATTTCAGCAAAAACTTACCAAGTTCGAGTCATAACTTCATTTAAATTGCTGCTAAGATCTATGAACAATTCTTCTCTCAAACATTTTAAACTACAAAGAAGAAAATTACTCAAAAATATTTAATAACTAAATTAATTTTAACTTGTCGAATATTTTTGGTTCAGAAAAATTATTAAATTATATATAATGTTAGAAAATTCCACTTACACAACTAATATCAATTTGAGAAATGCCTCGATAGTTCTACAAAAAATTATTTCTGCATTTTTGGAAATAGCTGTCAAATCTTTACTGTATCGTATCCTTAGTTTATCAGCAAATTCACAAAACTGAAGGCAGTTATTTGCTGTTGCAATCTGAAATACATAATCAACTTTTTTTCACTTAAATATTTTAAGCATAAAAAAAAAGAATTAACTGATAATTAGTAAATGAAATACGAAAGGATTCTGTCATTAAAAAGAAAAAGAAAGAACAATTATTTGAATTCATGCAGTCATGTAATCAGTATAATTTTTTAAACACATAAAGAAGAAATTATGCATAATTTCACAACATTTTCCTTCTTATACATTTAAGCTTGTCTCAATTACACAGCCTCTAATATTTGAGGACATCTTTACATAAAAATCAATTTAACCTGTAACAAAGCAATCACATTTTGCCTCTTTTTTTATATACAAATAAAATTAAACTTTGAAAATAAATAAAACAAACTCAATCACTATTGCATTAATAAATCACTACATTTTTATAAAAAGTGTAATATTTTCAATTCATACACTATAGGACAAAACCTTCAGAATTAAAAAAAAAAAGTGTTATGCATTCTGTAAGTATTTTGCATGACAATCCCAAAGGGCTTCATTCATTATGGTCAGATGATCAAAGCAATCCATCAAATTCAAAACTAACATTAGATTTATACTTATTGTTCCTCTTGTTTAATTTAGATGCAATTTCAAATTTTATAATTGAGTTAAAATGTTTAAATATCAGAGCTCTTTAAAAAGTTTATAAGAAAATCCTTATATGTGTACTCTTAAATCAAGTTTATTTGGTTTACCTATGTTCATTGTTATTGTTAACAAACATGTACTTTTTAAAAGAAAGTTTCAGTAAAAAGTAAAAGTTGGCAACAGTGAGGCACATGAACTGATTAGTGGAAATACATACTGTATTTATCATGTAATTATGATGTCACACAAATTTATTACATTATGCCAATATATATTGTGAAAAAAATTAATTAATAAAATTGTTATACATTTCTAATACACAATTTTAATTGACTTCATAGAAACTTTTATGTCATCTATTTTTGTTAAAAAATTTAAAACATTTGGTATATTTTTTAATTATACTTATAATTGTAATTATCTGTTGACTACTGGTTATGAAAAAAATCTGTTTTGTTATAACTTTTATGAAAATCATTTTTTCATGGAAATATAACCAAATACTATATAAATTGTGAAAATATAACTTAGCACTAAATATGTAGGATTACAGCAAGACAGTATAGGTCGTAGTAAAATGGCTACAGTAATACATCATATCCAACAGATATTATAAACATTTTTAAAGCAAAAATAACAAACAATTATTTCAATAAGTTCTTGTTTTATATCCAATTTGCATAAATCATACAATTCATTTATTTTTATGTGACTTTCAATTGTTCCCTTTATTTGAAACAATTTTAATAATGAGTATGCCCTATTTCATTTAATTCTGCCTATTATTTTACACCCTGCTAAAAATTAGCCATTTTGTTTCATTCTTGGACAAAACTACATTCAAATCTATACATATACAATATTGTTGGAATTTTTTAATTAAAATAAATAATAAAAAACAATTTTTTCTAAAAACTTAGCTTTCAATCATTACATATCTTAAGTAGACTGAAAACCCTTCATATTAGTATGAATTATGTCCTCTTTTAGCAGAAATGACCTCTTGAACATGTTTTGTAATGACTCTGCTGTGTAACACACATTACCTTGACTTTATCATCATGAAAATACACTTAAAAAGAAATTTTTATCATCTGTTCTGTTGTTGTACATTTCATCTTAGCTTAACAATTTTCGAGAATATGCCGTAAGTTCACAATAGAATTTAGGTCTGGTGAATTACCAGGTGAATCAAGCACTTGCATTTTATTTTCCTGCTAAAAAGTCTGGACTAATTTCGAATTGTGACGAAAAGCCTAGCCATGTTGAAATGTTCCATCAAATGTTTCCATTAATTGAGCAATCCTACTGCATAACATTTTTATGCGTTACACAGAATTCATCATGTCTTTAAGAGGAACTAAGCTTCCAGTGCCATTTGTTGTGAACCCCCCGCCCCCTCCCTAAAAAAATATCTCTTCAGAAGGATGTTTTACAGTCTGTTGAAAATGATCTGGCAACAGAGTTTCAACTCATCTTGGTATTGACTTCACTAGTGCAATGCACATGTTCTTAAATTCATCATTTTGGAACCACACTTGTATAGCACTTTTTATCATTTGTTCTGTTGTCATGCAACTCATCTTAGCTAAACGATTCTTGAGAACATGCCATAAATCCTCAATAGGATTTAGGTCTGGTGAATTACTATTCCAATGAAGCCCTATTATTTATTTTCCAGCATAAAAGTCTGGACCAATTTCGAATTGTGACAAGAAGCCAAGTCGTGTTGAAATGTTCCATCAAATATTTCAATGAATGCAATAAGTCTACCGCATAATATTTATATGCATTTGACAGAATTTATCATGGTTTAAGAGGAACTAAGCTTCTTACGCCATTTGTTGTGAAAAAACCCTAAAACATTTGCTTAGAAGTGTTTTACAGTGTGTTGGATATGATTTGGTAGCAGAGTTCTTCACTTTGTCCAACTGCACCTAATTTGCATTCCTGCACAAATAAAAATGTTTTATATCTGAAAATTACCTTCTTTCAGTCAGAAATAGTTCAGGATCAGTATTTTTTGGCCAATGCTAAATGTTTTTTCACCTTTTTCTTAACTGAAAATCGCTTTTTTCTCAGTCTTGTTGACTTATGGCTAACTTCCAGAAGTCTTTTCTTTACAGGTGAGGTACTCAATTCAACACCATAATCCAATAAATTCTTTCGAAGGTCTGTGCTTGTCGTTCTTGCAGTTATTTTACTGTTTCTTATTAGAATTTTATCAGTTCTTGTAGAAGCTTTCCGCTTACCCCCATATTTTCCATTTCTTTTTGGAGAAAATGTTCTGGAATCTTGAAATGTTCTTAAAATTCTTGAAATACTTGATTTGTCCACACCAACTGCCGTAGCTATACCTATGACAGTCATAGAAGTGTGTTCATTAACAGCGATTATTTTAGAACGCTTCCTCAGAGTAATATCCATTTTTGTACAAGCAAAAGTAATACATGTTACATGGAATGCAAAAATCATAACTACTAGCTGCCACACTGAAATGCTCATAACTGAACTACTAATGCACTAACCATTCAAATGAGTAAATTAAAGTCAAAGTCAATATGTCATACTACCTCTAGGCAGGTATAAATGATTTGAGGCAGTTCAGGACATCACTGGTAATCACATATCAGTTCAAACAAGAAAAATATGTTTGTGTGAATTAATTCAAATAGTATAGTAAATTACCAATATCCATAATATAAAAATAAAATTTTTAAAATCATAATATTTTTACCATATATGAAGTGAAATATTTCACAACACTTCTGTCTTCAAAATGCTTATTCCTGTAAGTCATAATGGCTTCTACACAAATAAAGAGAAAAATGTTAGATATACAAAAAATATTAACAAATCAAAATTCAATCAAATTCAAACTGTAAAAAAAATTATACAAACCTTCAAAAAGACGAGTAAATTCCAATACTTCTTCAAAACTCAACAACATCATACTATTAACCAATTCCTTGTTAACTGTTTGAGCAACTTGTAACTGAAAAAAAAACCAAGTCACTATTAAATTTTTAAAAAATTAATTAAACATCAATTAAACTTCAAGACTCAATTAATCAACAATTACCTCAATTACTTTTAAAAAATCTAAGATCAATTATATAATATAAACAAGTAAGAATCGTAATAATAAATTAAAAAGTTCTCTTTAAATATATATGTAATAAGATAATGTAAATACATTTGTCAACATGTTCAGAGGACATGGAATTTATGTATAATAAACAAATAGATTATATTCCCCTGAAAGGCTTAAATATTATTAAGTATATTGTAGGTAGAGAACTGGGGTTCGGATGCAACTACACATAAAACTTCCTATCAGGCACTTATTAGACCCATCCAAGAATATGGTTTTCCAATCTATTGCTGTACTTCTGAAACTAACTAGAACAAATCACAGAGTCCAGCCTGCTTGTTTGAAAGTTTGAAACCTAGTTTGAAACGAAGCAGTTCTACAGAGATTGTCCTCTAAGAGCCAGATTTGAAATTTTATTCTATCAGAAGACAGCCTAGTTTAGTTAAGTATTTCAACAAACTTTCCAACATGAACCAAGGTAACAAAACTGCTAGTTACTTAAGTAACTGGACATGCAATCAGACTAAAGAAAAATAGCCTTTTCAGTTAGATTAAATCAATGCAGTTAATTACAAAAAATGTGGAACCATATTATCTTCATTGTAATCTTAATACTTGCAAAGAACACTCCAAGTTTGATTTTCATGAGGCAATCTTTAACGCACTTTCTAAGAAAGACTGTGTTCCTGACCTCCATAATCAATTGGTCTAGGAGATCATTAATAAAATTCTTCCAAATGACATCACAATCTATACCGATGGCAGTAAAATAGATGTACAGGCAAGCAGTGGAACTTATATTCAAACACCTCATGAGAAAATAACTCCATAAAACAATGTAATCCGGATATCTGTTCCAATTTTCAAGGTAATAATTGCAATTGAGTTGGGAGGAGAGAAAGTCATAAGCGAAAGTAACTACAAAGACCTCTGGATTCTATCTGGCATTCGTAGTTTGATTCAACCCTCAATAACTGTACCCACATCGAAGAAAACTCAGTTTATCCATTGTATGAAAAGTTAAGCTCATCTCCCACCATCACAAAGTACATTTTCAATGGATCCTGTTCCCTGTCAACATCTATGGAAATGAATTGAGGCTGACACTCTTGCAAAGAAGGGATTAGACCAGCGATACTCAACCTGCGGCCCATCAGGCCTTTTTAAGTAGCCCGGTCATGGCCCATTGCTCTGAGAAATTCATTTATTTATGAAAATTGGGTGGGAAATTCTTTGTTAAAAAACAAATACATCAATTTTGCTTTTTGCTGTCGATGCTGTATGGGTGCAAATTGATATTTTTTTTCCTGATTAGTGATAACAGACAACAGTGGAGTAGCGACCATTTTATGAGGGAAACTGATTTTTAACTATCTTTCATATATTGCAAACGAAAAATATTCGAAGAAAATAGATTCTATCAAGATGATTGGGAAGTTGACTATTTTGTAGTGAAAAACAAGCATGGTTCAGTAATTGTTTGATTTGTCACGAAAGTGTATTTAAGAAATACCAATAAACAGGAATTGTTCAATGACACTTTTCCTCAAAGATCTCTTTCAAGAGATGATAAATAGGCTTTCTTGAATAATATTTATAACAGCAAAAAGTGTTTTGTCAGTGGTAATGTCACAGCAATAATAAAGGCCCCCTATGAAATTTGTTTTATTATTGGTAATCATATGAAACCGTTTACTGATGCAGAAATTGTGAAGAGTTATTATTAAATGCTTCCAGTTTAGAAAAATTCAGCGACAAAAATAAAAAATAATTTAAAAAAAGCAAAATAGTAGTTTTTATATTTTGATCAATTTCAATATTTTAAATTTTTCATGTTATTTTGGTCTTAAAGCATTTCTCCCTGTCCCCTATTAATCCTCATGTATCAGCCCGCGTGAAATAGTCATCATATGTAAATGGACTGCTGGAAATATCTAACAAATGTATGCAGCCCAGCAGAAAAAAAGGTTGAGTACTCCTGGACTAGACCATCCTGTCTCTTCCACCTCAGAGCTTACATATTTAGAATTATTCTCAAGGCAAAAGGTGCACAAAATAAGGAAAAATAGTTAAAAACTCCATTTCATAAATGGTATAAAGGCAAAAGACCAAGGCTTTCTTTATCTCTTCCTTGTGACAGACAATCCAACATGTGACAATCCATCATGACTTGCCAGTGGACACTTAATAAGTCTTACTTTTTCAAGAGGCAATAGGAGGTTTCCTATTTGCCCTAAATGTCAGCTAGAACAGCTTCCCCTCAGCACATCTTGGACTGCCTTGAACTGAACTGGGAAGATATCCATGATAGTCCACTTCTAGTATCAAACTTCATTAAAGTCAGTGGTTTCATTGATCTGGTCCGACGAAGTCGGACCAGACGGGAGATAAGTAACAACAACATAAACAATACAATTATTAACTTATATTTTAATTAAATTTTCACAAATTCTGAAGAATTCATCATATTTAATTCCTTTTTTTTTGTAAATGTCTTATGAAATTTCTCAGAATTAATTTCTTTCAACAGTTAAAATAAAGAGATATCAAATTTTAAAATCAGATCCAATATCTCAAAAAAGTATAGTACAGTTTTAAATTATAAGAATAACAAACTAATTGAAAATGTACTAAAAATATAATACAGAAATGTAACTTTTTAAAGCAATTTTTATTAAACTTAATCATGTATAAATACTATAAAAATAAAATTTTATAAGAAATTCAAAAAATAATAAAAATATATAAAATCTATTCTAAAAATATTTAAAATTTTTACTTACATGTTGATCTAACATATTATACATAATAAGTGGTAACTGTGTATGAAAATATCCACTTTCATCTTCATCAGGTCCTTCAGGATGAGTCCAATCCTAAAAATACATTTGCATACATTTTTGTTTTAAGTCAATTCTTTTTTTAATAAAACAAGATATCAATCATTGGCATGGCCAAGTAATTTTAGCACGTTTTTCACATGTTGTATGCAGTTAGATTTTTTTTAAAAGAGCTTTTTGCTAACAATAAATTTACTAGGTAAAATTTGAGAAAATTTTGTTATAAACTAGCAAAATTCGGGAAAACTATGGGAAAATTTAAATATGATTCGGCTCATCTAGGGCACAAATGCGACCCAATGCCAAAAACCCGAGGTCAATTGGTTGCTTATTGGCTGAGAAAAAGGTACGACAAACTATGGAACGAAGACGAAATGTGCGTCCTAATAGCGCTTTTGTTCCACTACGTGAAAAACGGGCTAAAAATATTTGTAATGAAAAAGATAAAACAGTGAATAATAGTGTTATGTTTATTATTTTCAGAACATTTTCATTCGAAGCGATCAAACAGTTCTTGGTTATAATATCATTTATTAAGCATGAGGTGACAACGTCATCTCACAACAGCAACAACACAAGCAATCATATACAGTTACAATAGTTCAGTTCACATACACAGTTACAGTTATCATGACAAATAGAATCATGAAACCTTACATAATGCTACATAACATTTTTAAAAAAAATTTAATCAAAAAATAAACAACTTTTAATACATACTATACTGTTCGAATTGATTGGAACAAACATTTTTTTCTTCGCTGAGTTGGTATGTGATTATTAGTGATGTCTTGAACCCCCTCAAATCGGTTGTATCTGTCTAGAGGTAATGTGATTGATCGACGACTATAATTTACTTGTTAGATTGGTTTTGATGTATCAATTGTCCAGTTGTGAGCCTTTCAGTGTGGTAGCAGGTGGTTATAATTTTCTATTTTTTGTAACACATATTACTTTTACTTGTTCTAAGATGGATATTACTCCTAGGAAGCTTTCTAAAATAATCACTCTTAATGAACACACTTCAATAACTGTGAGAGATACAGCTACGGTAGTTGTTGTGGGCAAATCAAGTATTTCAAGAATTTTAAGAACATTTCAAGATTCCACAACATTTTCTCCAAAAAGAAATGGAAAATGTGGGGGTAAGCGGAAAGCTTCTACAAGAACTGATAAAATTCTAATAAGAAACAGTAAAATAACTGCAAGAAAAGACAAGCACAGACCTTCGAAAGAATTTATTGGATTATGGTGTTGAATTGAGTACCTCACCTGTAAAGAAAAGACTTCTGGAAGTTAGCCATAAGTCAACAAGACTGAGAAAAAAGCGATTTTCAGTTAAGTAAAAAGTGAAAAAACATTTAGCATTGGCCAAAAAATACTGATCCTGAACTATTTCTGACTGAAAGAAGGTAATTTTCAGATATAAAACATTTTTATTTGTGCAGGAATGCAAATTAGGTGCAGTTGGACAAAGTGAAGAACTCTGCTACCAAATCATATCCAACACACTATAAAACACTTCTAAGCAAATGTTTTAGGGTTTTTTCACAACAAATGGCGTAAGAAGCTTAGTTCCTCTTAAAACCATGATAAATTCTGTCAAATGCATATAAATATTATGCGGTAGACTTATTGCATTCATTGAAATATTTGATGGAACATTTCAACACGACTTGGCTTCTTGTCACAATTCGAAATTGGTCCACACTTTTATGCTGGAAAATAAAATAAAAGGGCTTCATTGGAATAGTAATTCACCAGACCTAAATCCTATTGAGGATTTATGACATGTTCTCAAGAATCGTTTAGCTAAGATGAGCTGCATGACAACAGAACAAATGAAAAAAAGTGCTATACAAGTGTGGTTCCAAAATGATGAAGTTAAGAACATGTGCATTGCACTAGTGAAGTCAATACCAAGATGAGTTGAGGCCATTTCTGCAACAGGACATTTTTTTGCACTAATATAAAGGTTTTCCTGTCTAAGGTATGTAATGATTAAAAGCTAAGGTTTTAGAAAAAAATCGTTTTCTTACCATTTATCCCAGTTAATTCAAACAGTATAGTCTTTCACAAAACTTTTTGCCAGAAATATAATTCAATAGAGACAAATCCAATTCTTTAATAATTTAAACCTATATTACTAAAGTATCCAAGTAATTTATTTCAATTTCAACATTGCAAGCAATTTACATTATTAAAAAAAAATCAAGATTTTAAATGTAATAAACCACTTGTTTATTGTTTAATACAAGCTTATTTGACTACCAAAAAAAGAGCAACTTTAAATTAAGTAATAATTTTATAGGAATTTTTAAACTATAACTCATAAGGAATTTTTGTGCAAGAATTGTAAACTGCATACAAATACAGAAAAAAATGTTCCAAAGATTATCTACAGATTTAAAATTTAATCAAATAAAATGTTTAAAATGATCAATAAAAAAAGTTGCAATTATGATTACTTTAACATCTGTTGAAAGGGCATTCTTCATCCAGTCTCGATAATTCTTTTTCACATTATATAGATACCTATACAAAAATAAACACAAAATAAATAAAATGGTCAGTTTATGATATTGATCAATAACGTATTTTTCAATTATAAAAAATATTTTATTTTCTAATCTAAAAAATAATAATTTCATTCCAATGAGGAAGTTGCTTAAAATCGTTTTAAGTCCATAACATAAAATATAAACATTAATACCTGAAAAAAAAGGTACTTCCTTGGTTTTTCAAAAAGTAAAATCTATTTTAATAGTTGATTTACTTTTATAACTAAAATCTTTACAAGTTAATTCATGCATATAAATAGAAAACACTTATCAAAAAATATTTTTTTTTTTTTTTTTTTTTTTGTAATTTGAATTTGAAATAAACTTAATTCATAAAAGATCACAGTTTCAAAAAAGATATAATTACAAGCAATAATTAATATTTACATGAATTTAAGTTGGTTAAAGTACATAAAATAGTTTAAATACATCCACTTTTAAATAACAATATAATTTAATGAAAAAATTTATGCTAGAGTAAGAATTAATAAATATTTTCACCAAATCATGTTAATTATTGAATTATTTCATACTTTACATATGAATGATATGAAAACAGAACAACGTGATGATGATTTCATTATAATAATTCTTCAATCTCAAGCAAAACAGAACATTACTCATAAGTAAGCAACAATAAATAAAATTGATATATCAGTACTTATATGTAAAAACAATTTTCATTTTTACATTTTGATCTTAAAATCTCTTACATTAATAAATCCAACAAATTAAGAAGTAGTAAAGAAAATACTTACTGATTAACAAGGCTTTGAATAACAGTTTTTTCCAGTAAAGGAGATAATTTGGTTACATCTATATTAAGATCTGGATGGCCAAGCATTTCAGCACTCCTTAAAGAAAAATAGTACAAAATATAAAACCTACAAAAATTCCTTTAAAAAATATCCTGCAACTAATTGAACAATTAACTAAATATTTAATATAAATTTGAATAATTTTTTGTCTGGGGATGCTTTTAATAATTATAAGGTATAACTTCAGTTTAGGCAAGAACTTAATGCTTGTTTGGTAATAATGTTGGCAATATTAAAACAGAGAGGAAAACTTAATGATTAAAAAAATGAACCAAAACAATTTAAATGTAAAATGCACTGATCTCTCCATTTTGAAAAAGAATGGAGTTGTGGTTAATTCAAAGAAATTCAATTAATGGTAAATTAAAACAAAGCAACAATATACTAGCAAGCAACTAGTTATAGAGATCCTTTTTTCCTCAAAAAAAAAAAAGTGATATGTGTAAATATGTATAAATATAACTTTAAGATGTAAAAATCAGGTAATTTTAGAGAATCATCAATATACATATTAGTGGTCAACCATAGAGGATCAACCTAAAAGATAACAACCTCATTCCTTAACAGATTAGAAAACATATGGAACTTAGTATAATGTACCAATTTATAAATTTCTTTCTACACATTTTTATTGCCTTAGAAAAATACATAAATAAAATATTAACCCAGCATTACAATATTTGACACCTTAATAACATCACTAAAAACAATCTATTTACTACAGCCTCGTGAATTATTTTTTATTTTGAAAAAAAGAAGAGGGGGAGTGCATTACTCTTATTACAAAGGTAAAAGAAGGGGAAACCATTTCAACTCTTACAATACAACTTCATACATCTAAAAATTTTCTCATGGTGAATAACTAATATCAGAAACAAGATTTTTTTAATCAAATTTGAATTTTTAAATTAAATAAGGTTTGTTATTTAATATATTCTATTATTTATTTTTTTTTTCTTCAACTGCACATTTTCAGCATTGATAGGCCTACAATTTAAACAAGTTCATCCAAGAAAAATCTCCAACTCATTGAGAGCAAAAGAATGCCAAAACAATTTACCTAGTTGATAAAACAAAATATGGGGATACTGACTGCAGCTTCCTGCAAATTGGATTCAAATGGTTATAATACGAGTTAAATGAGTGACAAAATATTTTTTTATCTAATATCAATAATCCTTATACAACTTGCAAAAGTTGATCAAAATACAGAAATTAATCTTCAACTGCATACAAATGTCAAATGTTGGGATTAAAAAAAGTAATGAAAATTTAAAGCACTGGTCAACTTTGGAGGTTATACTAAGTAAACATGTACACAGAAACAGTAATAAAAAATCAGTATTTAATTTAGAAAAAACAAGTTTAAATATTTTAACAGTAATATATCACAAATATACTTACCCATATCCACTTATCCAAGTCAATAAGCTAATATATTCATTATCTTCTAAACTGTTTCCAATAAGATCTTGTAACTGAAAATAAATTCAATACAAAATTTTCTACATTATATATATATAATTTAAAAATTAATTCTCTAAATGTTTTTGAACTGCACTCTAAAAATGTTTACTGGATTTTGAAGAATGATTAAATTTAAAATATAATGTATGATGCAATAGTGCATTAGTTATGAGAAAAATACATATTCCAGAAAAATTTTATAAAGAACGCTTGTATGTTCTTTGAATCAATAGATTGTCCACCATGTATATTACTTCCTTTAACCTTTTACATGCCAATGTTCCATTTTAGGAATTTTCTGAAAAATTCAATTTTATTTATATTGTTCCATAAACATTATTTTGAAGACAAAAAAATGTGGATATTTTTTTTTTTTCAAATTGAAGTACTGTGGCTAAAATAAAGTCTCTGTGAAAAAAAATTCTAAGAAATGCATTTAAAATTTTTGATCAGGTAATTTTTAAAATTTTGATCTCTCAACTCCCCCCCCCCCCCTTTTACATGTTTCTGGACAATCTCAAGTGAATTTCTCATCTGCAGCAAAACTGCTGGTGTGTTTGTTGATAGTTAGATGTTGCATATGTCTTATTTCTAGAGAGTCTTACATTATTTCCCTATTTTCTGCGTATTTTGTATTTTGACATTTAGTGAATATCCATTCCGCTGATAAGATGTCACATTCAAAGCTATTCTGGACTGTAGAAGAGGCTTTGGAATACACTGCTGGCCACCGTAAATGCAACACCCTGAAGGAAGCACACAAATAACATGAAATTTACAACATGCATTAGCGGAGGTGAGATATGCAAATGATTAGAATTTCAGGGCAGACACACATCACGCACGCCTGTAGCACCACCTCAAAGCGCTATTTAAGGCTTGGAGATTTCAACAATTTCAAGTTCGGCAATTGTGTTTTTTTTTGTGGTTTTTTCAAAAAACGATCAGTTATGTCTCATAGAAAACAGCGATCAGCTTTTGATCAAGTATCCGAGTTTCACAGAGGAAGGATAGTGGCCTACCGAGATTGTGGATTATCTTTCAGGGAAATCGGTAGTCGTGTTGGACGAAACCAAACAACTGTAATGCAGATATGTGACCGTTGGATGCAGGAGGGTACAACGGACCCACCTCAGTGCACCACTTCAAGTGAGAACAGGAAAATTGTGTGCATGGCAGTGATGGGTCGCTCAGTCACATTACGAACCATAGCACAGAACATTGAGTCAGTAACGCATCATTCAGTGTCTGCGCGTACCATTCGACGCGGTTTACAGCAGAGTGGTCTGTCCGCAAGACACCCAATGCTTGGTCTACCCTTGACGCAGAACCACAGACATCTCCGCCACCAATGGTGCAATGAAAGAAGGATCTGGGTAGCAGAATGGAATGAAGTTGTCTTTACTGACGAATCACGCATCTGTCTGCAACACCACGATGGTCGGATTCGAGTTTGGAAACACCGTGGAGAGAGGATGCTAAACAGCTGCATTATGCACCACCACACTGGTCCTGCACCGGGTATTATGGTATGGAGCAGTATTGGATATCACTCTTGCACTCCTCTAGTACACATTGCCGGTACTTTAATCAGCCAGCACTACATCTCCAAGGTGTTGGAGGCCAGCTGTCCTTCCTTACCTTCAGGGCTTGGCCACAGCCATATTTCAACAGGATAATGTGTGACTACACGCGGCAGGAATTGTCCAAGGGTTCTTCGTCAATCACCAGATTGAATTGCTTCCCTGGCCGGCTTGCTCTCTGGATCTTTCGCCGATAGAAAACATGTGGTCCATGGTTGCTCAACGATTGACCCAGATTACAGCCCCACCTGCCACACCAGATCAACTTTGGCAACGTGTGGAAGCTGCTTGGTCTGCTGCAGGGCCGCCGCATGGGGGTGGCAAAATTGTTCACTGCACAAGGGCGCCTGGGGCAGGGGGCACCAAAATTTATAGTACTTATAGTTTTTTAATTTAATGTTACTTACATAAAAAATGTTAATAAAAAACTTGCAATTTTGCATGTTTCATATTTTTTTAGCAATAAAATAAGATTATTTTTTTGAATTTTATATTTTAATTTAATTTAATTTTGTTTTCCTTTGTGTAAAACAAAATTTGATTTCCGATACAATAAAAACATGTTCCGTGTAGAGTTTGCGCTATTATAAGGAACATGTTCAATAATCTAAGAATTTGTAAGATGTAACAACAAAAAATGTGAATGACTTGTATCAGCATAAATTTTTTTTCGTTATATGCTGAGAAGATGTTGTGGCTCAGCATCGTTGTTTTGTTTGCAATGATAATATATATACATTGTTAAATTTATGTAAATTGCTTGGTTTTTCTTCTCCAAGTCATATTTTGCTTCATGTATACTGTTATTAAATTGTTCTCAAAACTCGAAATAAAATCTTTATCGCAACGTTTCTCAAACTGTGGGGCGCACCCTCCTCCGCATGATAACCCTACTTGGGGACGCGAACATATCGCGAAAAATCGAAAACAAAAGATTTAAAATAATTATCAATTTGATAAAATACTTTACAATTTAAAATAATTACAAAGTAAAATACATTCTTATATAATAAAAAATAAAATACACATTCAAACTGATATAATACGCCCTACTTATAAATGTATCAGTTATGCATAAAGTATTTGATAGTTAATTTATCAATATTCAATTAAAAACAAGTTCAGTAATTACTAGTGACTCTCTTGGGCTTGTCATATGCAAAATTTATTTACAAAACTTAATAATTATCTAATTAGTGCATTTATAATTAAAGTCGTATTGCATCGTAGTATTACCATCAAAGTATATTATAATTGCATTCAGTACATTGTTATTGTAAGAAGTGGGGCGCGATGAAAATTATGACTGAAAATTAGGTCGCAAATATTGAAAGTTTGAAAAGCACTGCTTTATCGCTATCTACAACACTCTTTTTGGTATCATGAATTCCTTTAGATTCTAAGCAGGATATCTATACACAAGGGCAGCCGAATTTGCGATTTCTTTCAAATTTAAGATATAAATATAAAAAGTTGCAACATAACTGTAATCATCGCAATTCAGTTGAAAGTAATTTTGAGGGATTTCACCTAAATTCTTTTCATTGTTTTTTCAGTGTTGCGAACTTTACTTATTGAAAAGTTCTTGCTATTTTCAATATTTTCATTTTTTTTATAGACTGTTATTTGTAAATAAACTTCAAGTTCCATGAAAAATCTTACCATACTTATTATTACATCTTAAAAAACATACACAAGAAGCAATTCCTTCCTAGTTACATTCTATTTTTAATAACATATATGATTCATAATAAGCAAGTTTCCTGTTTCAATATTTCGCAATCTTCTCCTATGATGTAATTCTGTCCCCCTCCTCTGCTCTTTTGCAGATGTTTTTTTTTAATAATTATAATAATATTGTATTAAATTTTCTTGTTCATGCATATTTTTGTATCATTTCCTGTCTATCTGGGTGGACCATTTTGTAGCTCTAAGCCCTCTGTTGGATGTTAGTTCAATCCTCCCCAATAAATTAATAGCTAGGGATTCTTCAAGGATATTTTATAGCATAGCATATCCTTTCTGCTTCCTTTTAACATCAGTAAATACTCGAGAACATACAAATCCTATAGATAAATTATGAAACTAAAATTTAGATTTAAAAAAAAAAGAAAGAAACCAAGTGGGGTGCGTTTAAGCGCAAACAACGCCAAGAAAGAGAAGGCAGTAAGTAAAACCTGTAGCTTTGTATATATTTAAAATATTACCATATTTTTACTTGATAGAATTCAACCAAGATAGAGCCCTCATTTTTTTTTTTTTTTTTTTTTTTTTGCACCAGGGCCTTTAAATATTTAGCTACGCCACTGCCTTCAGGAAATCACTTTTTATCAAAGAGAGAGAGTTGATGCAATTTTAAATCAGTAATTTCTTCAATTTTACTTCATTCCTTTAAAACTGCAAACGGTAATTATGAATTTACTTTTGATTTATTTTGTATTTTCCCTTGAGACTTAAAAAATGTACAAACATTTTTATCATTTTAAAATAAAATCAAAACATACATTTATTATTTGCTTTCCTTTACAAAGGAGGCAGCGAAAATAATGTCCAGCTTAATGAAATCTAATTAAAAATATTTTTTATTTTTGTAAGTTTTCCATGTTACATGTTAATTTTAAGATTTTCATCTATATTTATACATATATTTCAATGGACTTTTATAGTACTTTTATGTTGATTAATATGCATCAATATTTGTTTTCTTTGCTTGAATACATTTTCCCAAAACACACTTTTCTATGGAAGAACAGTTTTATAAAGTTTAATTATTAGTGTAAACATGAAATTCCAAAAAGTAGTGCTTAAGGTAGAACGGGTATTGAAGTTTTTTTCACGAAGCTTCAAAGTTTAATTCCTAGCATTGATATTTTGACACTGATCGCACTTGCATTGAGCTATAGAAAAAAAATAATAATATCTACAATATTTTTTCATTTTTGAATAAATGCAAAATGTTAATGCCTGTGTGAGTAAAACTTTATTTAAATAATATAAAAAATATTAATTGGAGCATGACAGTCCTAACGCGACTGTTGCTGGGATGGGGGACCTTTTCCCTCGAAGCTCATGTCAAGTAGGTGTCTGATACTTTCGATATCTTGTTTCACTAACAACTGGTACTTTCTTGAAAGTATGCTGATCCCCGGTCTAGAATTAACTTTACCTTATAAATTCTCTGAATTTTTCTTCATAAAAGAATAATAAAAATAAATGCAGTAAAATATTCTTGATTCAAATGATAGTACAGAAAAAATAGCTTTCAGAAACAAAAAGATTTGCTTTCATAACAAATAAGGAAACAAAAGTTTATTCTAAATTAATGTTTACAACATGTGTAAATGATAGAAAGGCTGGTTAATATGAAATTTTTTGCCTTAATTTTGTAGAATTATTCTTTAATTTTATTTACCTTTTTGTACAATGTTTGTGATGTGATTTATATTTGCACAATTCATCATATTCTGAATATAACACTGTGTATGTCTTGTATCATACAAAGATTTAAAAATTCAAATTTATCGTAACCAGATTATTCACTGAACATTTGGTTACTGAAATACACACATTTGTGTTAAAATTATTCTTACTTTTTGAGAAATATATAACTCTGGAATACCCTACTCATATTGTAAAGCATTTGAAATTTACTTCAGATCATAAAAAGAATTTTAAAAAAAAGTTTTATTTTTCATTTTTGAGAATTTTTTATTTTATGTACACGATATTTTATTTTTCACAGCTGTAGAGTATCATTGAAAAAAAAATCAACTGATATACAACATTTCTTCGAACATTGTACAATCTTAATATCTTAAATATAAGCCAATATAAAACAAAAAGTGAAAAAATTGTTAATGTTCTTTATGTACGTTATCGAGCAGTACGTAATGCACATTAACTTTTACGAAAAAAAATTCATGTCAAGCATTATATCTGCAAAACATTACTTTTTAAAAAAAAGAGTTGAATAACAGTTCTTAAAAAATGATACTATCTTTTGTAAGGTATGTATACAATGTAACTTTTTAAACATACAAAGATCAAAAAATATTCTTACATAAGTATTATTGCATAAATTTTCATTAAATCTGTAAATTTTTTTATGCATAAACCTACGAACATTGCCAAACAATTCAATCAAATGACAAAGAAATTATAAAATTAAAATTTTAGATATTCCTCTAACAATCAAACTGAAGGAAATTTTAATGAACTGCAATCAGAAAAATTTTATTTAAATATTCACAGTATGTTTTGTAATTATTAATAATTTCTATGAAAACATTAATTTACAGGCAGAAAATTTGCAAGTTTATAGAAGAGAGTAGCTGAGTACCTGTAACACAATATATATTTTGTACAGTTTAAATTAGTATGAGTATTTATATTGAGTTATGAAATAAAAAACAGTACGCGCCAGCACCATAGCTTAGAACAGAGGATCTCAAACTTGTCATGTTTTTCGATCTGTGCCCTTGCTTACTTAATATTGAATTTTTGCAAATTCATGAACTTCAAATGTGTTTTGGACAGCTGGTATACTGTGGTAGCTCGCTGCTATTTTAAAAACACATTTACTTTTCTATTTGTAGTGAAGTGTTGTGTGAAAAAATAAAAAATACATATTAATTTTAAACATTTATTAGATAAAACTTAAAATTTAGTACCTGTTACACAAAATAAGAGAGTAAAAACAATGCTTTTATGTCGCTTTAGTTACAAATTTTTAATACTAAGCATAAATTTAGTTAGGCTTTATCTTAAACCTCCTCGGTTATAGTAACGTCCAGTCTATTTTTTTTTTCATAAAAAGAAACAAATTAAGAAAAACTTTTATCTTTCAAATTAGCAAAATAATGCAAAAAGTAACTTTTTATTTATCTCTATAAACCCCAGATAAATCTTTCCCTTAATTGGGCAGAATTTGATTTAACTATTTCTGGTATACAATTTCAATTTCCAAATAATCAAAAAAAATACTAACAATTATAACTTTTTAATTAAATGTTTATAATTATTATGTACCTGAGATGTTTTCAATATTTCAATTGCTTATAACAAATGCTTTTTTAGTAATTTGTATTAATATTGGTTTAATAAACTTGAATATTTTGAATCAGAAAGAAGAAAAAGTTTAACACTAAATTCTGAAAAATAAATTTTCTGAAAAAAATATTGTTTCTAAATTTTCAATTAAATTAGCATCTTTACCTGAATCTTTATTCAGTAGCAAATGACGTAAATGAGCTTTCGACTTTCAAATAATATATTGAGAGAAAATCATATGATGTATTTTGTAAATGAAATGAAAATTAAATTTTTTTTATTTAGTGCAATAAATAATTTTTTAGAAACAAGTTCTCAAAAAAATTAACGGATACTAAAAAAGTTAATGAAAAGGACATTGATGGTTAAATTTTAAAAAATTGGAGTGACAATGAAGTTTTAAAACATTGCAAAGAATTAGAACAAAAATTTTCGGATACTAAAAATGTTAATGAGAAGGACATTGATGGATTAAATTTTTTCGAAGAAATAAAATCTTTGCGATGTTTTAAATTATATTTATGAAAACAATCTTATCGATACATTTTCAAATATTGCAATGGCTTTACGGATTTCTTTAACTCTGCCAGTTTCGGTGGCTACTGGAGAACGAAGTTTTTCAAAACTTAAAATTATAAAAAACTACATGCAATCTATTATGGCGCAGGAGATTATCGGATTTGTCAATTATATCCATAGAGAGCGAAATTTTGGATAAATTAAATATAAAGGAATTGATACAAGCATTTGTAGCTGCTAAAGCTAGGAGAATCAATATTTGAATATATTTTCTAATTTTTATAATTTACTTTAAAAATTTTATATTATTTTTGTTTTGTTTTGATTTTAAAATTCATGAAATAATAATAAAAAAAAGCAATAAGACAAACGTGTTTTAATATTATAATTTTAAAGCTTTTCAGTTCGAAAACCAAATTTCGAATAATATAAATAAGTATTTCACATTTCATTTGTAGCACTTTATAAGAGTGCAACAGAACCCCATAAGGGGGTGCCGAATTTCAACTTGAACAAGGGTGCCTAATACCCACGCGGCGGCCCTGTCTGCTGTACCCCAAGAACACATCCAAAGTCTCTCTGAATCAATGCCGAGGCATGTTGCAGGGGTGATCTCCAACAATGGCGGCTACTCTGGCTACTGATTCTGGCAGGAACCACACTTCACATAAGTCTATAAATTTAATAATTTGATACTTCATCAGCATGTTATCTACAAAATAAATTTTGTTGTGCTATGTCTTGTCTTTCTTGGTGTTGCATTTACGGTGGCCAGTAGTGTATTTTTATACACTATCAGATGATGAAGAACCTATTGATATTTGTCAGTTTCACCCAGGAAAAAGAGGGTGTTTGACTGATGAGGAAGATATTGATGAAAATACTTTTCAGTCTGTTCTACCAGCAGATGTTTGTGGCAAAATCGAAATTTCTGCACGCACAGATGAAAACGGTATTAGAATCTATTTAGCAATGTGCTAAACATGACTGTTGTGGCTGGATGGATATTACATTTGCACAAAGGTACTAAAGCAGAACAATCCCATCTCAATTTCCATAGAGAAGTAACTTTAAGTTTGCTTTGCATGAAACCGAAAACTCACTCTGTTCCATGACCTCGCACTCATAGCTCTAAATCTTTGAAACGGATGTGTTCATTATCTTCTTCCATTAACACAAGGACGTTATGCTGTATGTCAGATAAACACAACGAAAAACTGCCTCGAGTGCAAAAAATAAAGATTGCATGAGAAATGTTTTCCTACCCACCATGGACAGTAAAAATAGTTTAGGATATGAAAGAAAGCATGTAAAAAAAAAATTTGGCTTTATCTCTTATTTTAAAAAATTTGGTATATCTGTATTTTCTGAGGGTGTTTTTTTTTTTTTTTTTTTTTTTTTTTTTTTTTTTTTTTTTGGCTTTATTATACTATTAGCTTCGAGAATTTTGATATGAAGGTTATTTGTTTATTTCTTTTTCCAGCAGATGTTTTCCTTTATTGAGTGTTTTTCTAATAAGTGATTGTAATTTGTCTGTAAATGTATAAATTCCTGTTTATAAGTTATATCTTCAGCTTAGTACGTTTTATTTTGGAATTATATTTAAAAGTTTTCTCTTCAGAGTTTGCGCCAGCAGGGGGCACCCATCGAGGAACCTGCCCCCCCCCCATCAGGGTACATTTAAAAAACCTTTGATTTTTTTTTTCTTTTATAGATCTTGTGTTTCAATTTTAATTCGATTTTTATCAAAATTTAGTTTATGTTACCTTTCAATCATAGTGCAGCATTTAAAAGATTAAATTTAAAATAGTACTATGCATATGATCATTTTATATAAAGTATATATTTGTTGAAAAATGATAAAAATAGTATTTCAAAGTCCATAAACGGGGGAAAAACCCAAGTTTTATAAATTCCAATAAAAAACACACACAAATAATAATTTACCAAATAAAAAGCATCTTTCTAACAAAAAAAATCTAGATCATTCCTGTAACATAACCTGTAAAATATTTTAAGATACATTTAAATATCAGTAATCATGCTTCCAAAGTTATAAATTTTTAAAATAATTACTAAACAAGTAACTACATAAGAATATCATAGAACTTTTTGCTTAAGTTTGGTTTTACAGTAGCTTTACATTTCCAGTAATAACCATATAAATAAAATAAAAATAACTTGATATGCTGTTTAAATTCAATATAACACATTTACAATCATAGAAAAGACACTTTTAAAGGTTATAATTAAATAATAAAATCTGTTCTATTTATGTCTATAGTAAGTTTTGAAAATCATGTGAATTATCAGTTCTTAGTTAAAAAAAATGTTAAGTCCAATTTTAAAATGGAGAAAAATTACAATTCACATTAAAAATCAGAAAATACATAGAATACTTTTACTTATTCAATTTGATCAATATACATGAGATGTGCTATAAAAATGGTATGAGCAGATAAAAATGTTTCACAACTAATATTTCTGGAAATTGAATTATTTTAGAAAATAACGTCTACACTAAACTTTAAATATTAAGTATAGAACAAACAATGTAATAAAATTGCAAAGCCCACAAAAATTTCAGAAGAATTAAAATATACTCAGCATGAGTGCTTTATTTGAATAATCAACTACCAATCCACAGCCATGCCCTGCATGAATTAAACAATTCAGATGAAAAGAAATTCTAACTCAGACTTGTCGTTAAGTACCGTTTGAGACCTGCAGGAAAAAAGGTCATATGAGCTAAGTCAGTCCTCTACCTCTGGTGCTCAGGTCTTTTGACTAACAGAGGCTGCATTTTTCTCCGTCTATGAGTTATGAACCTACGGTGGAACAGTGCTCTTTGAGGCAATGCGTTGATCCCTCTGTTGGTCTTCCAGGGGTCAATTTCCATACTGAATTGCTCTCTAAGGTTTCTAAGAAAAACGACCCTTCGAGATGCCTACAGCAATTTGCTCTGGAAATTATAAATTGCATTCCAGAAGGCACTACGCTTGTATATACTGATGGTAGCAAAGACGAGGATTCTCACTCTGGTAGTGGAGTACTTATCAATGACACCAATGGGATTGTTAAATTTTAAAAAAAAAAGAAATCCTGATTTTAGTTCAGTTTTTAAAAGTGAACTTGTCGCTATCGATGAGGGACTAAGTCATATTCTGACTTTCTTAGACCTTAAGTCCATCTGGATTCTGTCTGATAGTCAAAGTGCCATACAACATTTATCAAACTGGAGTAGCATTGGTGATAAAGATAGAACTTCTATTGTTAATAAATTAAAACAACTCTCGTCATCTTGTCATGTGCACTTCCAGTGGATCCCCTCGCATGTAGATATTTGGGGTAATCAGGAAGCAGATGCCTTGGCAAAGGAGGGTGCCAAAGAGACTCTGGCTACATCTAATTGCCTGGCCTATCTTGAGCTGTATTCTGCCAGAAAACATATTGATAAAAAAACTTGGCTCGTCCCCCCGGTTCATATTTGGAATCGAGCTGACTCCCCTGGAAGATCCCTTGCTATGAATTGCGACAGACGCACCCAGAAGGCAATTTCCAGATTTCTCAGTGGACATTTAAGAAGTCTTACCTTCCAAGGTGGCCATAAAACTCATCCGATTTGTCCAAAATGTAACATTGAGCAGGCTTCCCCGGCTCATATTCTTGGTTGCCTGGGTTTGTCCTACGACGACTTGCTAGGTTTTCCTATGCTAGTTTATGACTTTTTGAGGGTGAATAAACTCATAGATCTCGTCTAGCAGAAGCTAAACAAGGAGATAAGTAACAACAACACAGGAAAAGAGGTTTTTGCTGTTGGTAGGTATTCTGTTTTTTGAGCCATTACTGCAATTAACACATCCCCAGTACATTTAAGCATCGTTTGAAACATTTTCCATTGACATTATATGCAATCTCAAGTTGAGATAGCAGAACTAGTTGACATATATGGCCAAATCATTTTCATATTACTAGTCATGATTTATTTGGAATGAATTAGCAAGATTCTCAGTGGGACGCACAATCAACTAAAACTGCTAAGTTTTCTGCCATCAAGCTCTCAATTTTCAAGTCACCATTTCATATGGGATGTTGGTGGTGGATACATCCCTGGTGACCTTACTTGGGGTAGTGATTTGGACTGCCAATTTTTGGGTCCAGAGACCACTTCACCCATGTCTTAAACAACTGGATTGAAAGGAAATCCCTACTCAGGCTAGTTGTTAAACACTTGTATTCCTTTCCTACACTGTTTGCAACTTTTGGGAGGAGAGATTGCCACAGAGTTGAGTCACCGTACATAATTAGAAAGTACAGTGAGTAATAAAAATTATAAAATTTCAAAAAAATGCATATAAAATATTTTGTTCAATAAGAAACACTTTCATAAATTTTATAATCGACAAACAAAAAATATTTATTTTGAAGCTAATTATATCAATTACTTATATATAATCTCATTTATTTAAAATTACCCACGAGTAACAAAAGAAAAGATTTATTTGTTTTTTCATACTCACATGCCCAGAAAGACAATCATGGTACATTTTTACATATTCTTCAAATATTTGATATTTGGGAGGGAAACATGGTACACAAGCACTCTAAAATAACAGTAAATGAAAGTTTATTTCCTGTAGTAAAATGGCATTGCTATTATTGTAGATTAATATTATAGTATTTAAATCAATATTTTCTTCCACTGATTTTGAATATTTTTTATCATCCACATCACAAATGCTTGTTTCTTAAACCTTCACATCTATAACTTACCAGTAATTAGATTTCTTAATTAATAAAATAAAATAAATCCATTCTACTAATGCAAAATACAATATTTAAACTGGTAATATATATAAATGATACATTTGTCTTTTGGAGGTATTTGAAAGTCTATTTAATCATGGTCTTTTTTTCAGATTTGGATCCTTTTCAAAAATTGCAAATTGAAACTTGATAAAACTCAAATTGCAAAACAATCTCCAAGAATTTAAATCTTTTCAAATATTTGCAAAGTATTGTAAGGTTAAGTTTTCTCCAAGAAAAAAACATCCTGGTTCATTTATACATAAGGTTAATTATAAAAAAAGAAAGGTTTTTGTAAAACACGAAACAAGTTGCTTAGTGTTAAAATTGCATTAAATTAATGTTTGATGTACACTAATCAAAAAAATATTTCAAAGATTTATAAAATTTTCAAGTAAACCATATTCAATGATATTAAAGGTTATTTAGAAAAGATAATAATCTGAACAAATTACATAAATTTATAATATACTGCTTTGCTCTAAAAATACTTTTGCCGGAAACATTTGAAATCTACAGATAAATCATGCATATTAAACATTTTCAACAAAAATAAATCTCTGATCTTTACAAACCTTTTTTAAGAAATCAAGAAACTTCAAAAAACATTTATATGTATGATCCTAATATATAATTTTAATGAGGAAAACACATAAAACTACGAAATAAAATTTGTATAATTTTTTAAAAAATGATACATGGATAGAAGTAATAATTCAGTTAGGAAAAATTTCAGAGCTTACTTTCACAACCCTCAAATCTTCAACAATAATTTGCCTTGACATTTCAAGATGGGTTACCAGCCACATTTTATGAGCAGATCTATCTTCAAATTGGTTTCCTTCAATTCTAACAAGAGTATAAATTATTTAATTACTTTCTTGCATTGAATTTCTTATATAACATTATTTATAAAAAAATAAGCAAAAATAAATCTTAAAATATCAAAATTAATGCATAAGATACACTATAACTGCTTTAAAGTACAAAGAAAGTGGGGAGATGCAATGTTCAACATCAAGATACATTGTTATTAACATAGCAAACAATACAATAGAGTAACAGAATTTCCAACCATATTAAAAGTGGGAATGAGTGTTGCTTATTTCCATAATGATAAGTTCATGGAAATAACCAATAGTTTCATACAATTTTGCACTATGTAAATATTTTAGAATGATGAAAAAATGTAAAATAAAAAATGAGAAATAAAATAATTTAAATAAAGATGTAACTAAACTCAATAATTCTTTAGGGTTAAAAAAGCAAAAGTTATAGCAAAACTTTATACATTACTTTAACGTACTTTAAACCAATAAATAAGAATATATCAAGACTTGTTTGTTAAAATATCAACAAAAAAGTATAAAATTTCACAAAACCAAAAAAAAACATTGTGAAATCATCTATATAAATAAAAATGTAATGTGTGTTTGTTCAAAGCCGCTAATCTCTGAAACTACTGGAGCATTTCCTCTGAAAATTTGACATAACGTTGCACTTGAATTCGGACAGGTTCTTATGTACTTATTATTTCGTGATTCACTCTAAATTTTTTGAAATTTAATTTTTAAGTGATTTTTCGGTGTTATGACGTCATACGATGTCGCGTTTCTCTCTGAATGCTGAAATTTATACTTAACGCACAGTTTTTTTCAGAATTATATATTTTTTTTTATAATTATGACTAGCGATTTAAATATTTATCCATTTTTTTGTCCCTTGATACTTAATTAGGATTATTTTTCAAATAAATCATTTTTTTAATGATTATTCTTTAACAACTAAAATTTTGTTTTGTAGTTTTGGCAACACTCGGATAGTGTTATTGCAGGATGTTTACAATTTTGCTTATATTTCACATCACCTTTTTTCTGTAATATTAAGCTTAATTTATTTTTCTTTACTAAGAAAAAATGAAAATTATAATTGATTTCTGTATGCTACTTCTTTTTCTGCCTAATTGTTAAAATTTCTCATAGTTTTGAAGATAACATAAGACTGGATGACTGATCTGAACTAACGAGTAGCATTTTGATTGAAATTTTCTGCCTATTTTCTTTCTCCAGAAATCCTAAATTCAATCAATTCCTTATATAATTTTTATGTTTAGCTTTTTATACCATCGTTTTTTCCATCGACCATTTACCTCAAATTAAAAGACGTCTCCAAATGCTGTGATATGCATTCAAAGTTTGGAAACCGTTCCATACATTCTGACACAGTATGTTTTTTTCTCACTTGGAGACATTCCAATTTGGCGAAATTGATTGACGGTTTTTTAATAAGAATGTTTTTTTCTCCATTTTTGAGAATTTAAAATTTTTTTTTATACTTACATATTATTCCAACAATCGCCAACATTCAAGATACTTGCCAAGTTGGTAATTCCATTTTCACATGTGTTGTACGCGCTAAATTAAAAATCATATGCTTCGTTTTATACAAAATTGCCGATAGGTTGCGATAATATGTAAGTACCTTTCATTTGATGTTACTCTTGAAATACAAATGGTAAAAGTAAGATTTTCTGATATATCAAAATATTGAACTTTATTTTGTTTTTGATTGCTTTTTAAGATTTAACTTTGTTATAATTTTCTTAACAGATTCCATTAGTAATTTGTTAGCCGAATACTAGAAGTTATTACGGTTTGCTTTTGTCAGCGACGTAGCTACCGCTTTATCAGTTGTATCAATGATGCAGGGCTACCAAGCAACAGGAGCCCCAACAAATATTACTACAGTCCCACTAACATGGTGCTCATATCTCAAAAAAGGCCTCAAAGGAATTTGGATACAAGGCCCATTCAGAGCTGTTTTGTAATTTCATACGTTTTTGTTTTTACCTTCGTTTTAAGTGCGGTCAATTGGCTTCAGTACGTAAAATTGCATTTCAGAAAATCGAACTAAGGTCATCACATTGGGCTGGCAAAAGCAGTGTTAAGGGTACCATATTTTCCTGTACATAATCTGCAGCAGCGCATTATCCGCAAAGGCATTTTTTCAAGTAAAAAAAAATAATCCGCACTGCTGTATAATCTGCGGCAGTTTTTACTATGAATAATCCAAAATATAAACTGCCGATAATGAATCTCGCATAAAATAAAAAATACACAACATAATTAAAAATATAAATAAAAAATTGTACAGAAAACAAAATTTGTAATGAAAAACGTCTATTCAAATATGCACGATATTATTCTTTACGATAATCTCAACTAAACAAAAACAACCTCCTTTACACCCACATACACTTTCAAAATAAAAATAAAAATATTACCTTGAATGATAAAATTTATTAACAATAATTAAAAAAAGCCATCAAAATCCGATTCATCCGATTTGGAATTGAATAAATTCATTATATCTTCGTTTAACATATCCGAGTCACTAGATACTGAATCTTCATCAGAGTCCTTTCCGACAATAATATTGCATTTTCAAAATGCGTTCTTTATTGTAGTTTCCGAGACGTCATTCCATGCTTTCAAAACCCAGTTAGAAACATTTTCATGTGATGCACATTTTAATTTTCCCGTTTTCATATAATTCTTTTCCTCATTGGACATTCATTGTTCTCATAACTTTCTAACTTTAGATTTAAACAATCTATTAATTCCTACGTCCAAAGGCTGCAATTTCTTAGTCAGTCCTCCAGGAATTATAGCAATTTTGCAGACGTGGACTTCAGAGCATTTTTGATGTTTTCACAGAGGTGTGCTTTCATGGAGTCCATAATAAGAAAAGCCTTAGGATGGAAAAAAGAATTTTTTCGTTTTTGCCAGATGCTCTGTAGCCATGACATCATGACTTCTTCGTTCATCCAGCCTTTCTCATTCACACAAATTTCCACAGCTTTTGGAAAATTTTCTCTTGGGAGCGTTTTTCTTTTAAAAATTATCATCGGTGGCAATTTCAAGCCATTTGCATCACAGCATAAAACTACTGTAAAAGAAGTTCTTTCATTTCCTGTTGTATTAATAGGAATACTACTTGTTCCCTGAACATCGACGGACCTGGTAGGTGGTATATCAAATGATAATGGAACTTCGTCCATATTAAAAATCAAATCGGCTGTAAAATTATTTTCCACAAGAATTTGTTGACAAAATGTCACGAAGTCATCTGATTTTTTCCCCCGGTCATCAGGTAATTTTTGGCCGACCGTTGAACGACTACCCCGAACGACTAAATTATTTATTTTCATAAACCGGTAGCACCACGCGGGCCCACCAGAGAAATTTCCAATGTTCATTTCTCAAGCAATAAACTGAGCTTTCATTCTTATGTTTATGGTCGAGACTGCTTTCCCATTCTCTCTCTCTCATTCAAAATCCATTTGTTTATTTCTTTCTCTAATTCTGGCCAGTGTGGTTTTCCACAATGATTAGTTCTTTTGCGACGATCACATGTTTCAAAATTAGTCTTGTTTTTCCTCCACAAACGAATATTTGACTCGTCAATGTTGAATAATTTTGCAGCTTCCCGATTTCCAACTTCGGTTGCCTTCTCAATAGCTTTTAACTTGAAATCTGCAGTGTAACTTACACGCTTTCGCTTCAACATTATTAAAATATTTTAAGGACAAAACAGCTCTAGCAAAGACAAAATTTTTGGAAATGACGCTCGAGTTTAGTTACTGTAATATCCTTCTGAGGAACTGAATTCATTCTAGAACGTAATTGGACAAGACTAATTATAGCTGAAATACGTCAGCCGAGTCGTGAAAGCGCCATCTATTATTTATTTTATAAAACATAAACGGCATTTCTTTCAAAACTTTATTGTTAACTTTTCCGATGGAGAATGTTTTTTCTCAGATAATCCGCTGTGGCGTATAATACGCACAATGAAATTTGAAACTTTTTTAACACATAATTCGCGGATTATATACAGGAAAATACGGTAATTGCACATCAAATTTGAATAGGCATTAAGGAACGAGGACAATGCAGACAGATGGCTCAAATACATGTTGAGGAAGCAGGTGGTTGTAAGATTGTAATTTTTTTTCAAATTATGCTTTTGCATTGATAAAGTTATTCAGTTCTGTTTCTGTCAATTAATGTTAGTATTCATTGTATTTCATTTTTCAATTTATTTTTAAGCTCGGGATACATACAATTACAATTGTATATTCAATTATATATATACAATTTGTGTATATTTCATGTACAAAATACTAATTTTAATTCTGTACGCTAATGGATCTGTTTGGCAAGATTTCAAAATATCTCCACAAACAAGTAGCGTATCAATTGAGATCTTCCAAGTATTTTATCTTTTTCCAGTGACTCTAAATTAAATAAATAGATAATTTTTATTTTTTGGTACTTAATTTTTTTTTTTGTCAACCATTTACATAAAATCATAAGACATAGCCAAATGCGGCAATATGCATTCCAAAAGGGAAAATTATTATATGACTGTTTTTGCACAGTAAAATTTTTGCACTTGGCTGTGAATTTTACTAAATTGTTGAAATTTCTAAAAGTTGGGGCAATAACATAAGATTCGCAAAGGATCTATTTTGTGTGATTTCAAAATTTTATTTGATGTTACTGTGAAATACAAATGGGAAAATTCAGATTATCTGATGTAAATTTTATGTTTGTTTTGGTATATAATATTATCGCAACTGTATTGGCAACATTATATAAAAGGAAGCACATGGTTGCCAATTCACCGTGTGTAACACATAGAAAATTGGGGTTGACAGTTCCAATAGTACCCAAGTACCTTTGTTTGGAACTATTTTTGGTAATTTTATCAAAGTATTGAAATTTAATTTGTTTTTGATAGTTTTTTAACATTTAAGTTTCTTATAGGTAGCTGTACCCAGTCACGCATTCCTGTGGCTCAGTCTGGTTAAAAAGAAAGAAAAGAGAAAACACTCATTTTTAATATTTTTGACCGCCTGCACTTGAGGTATGACTTGTTTTTTTCATAAAAAAATATGTGTGAATATACATAAACAAAACTCTTCTAAACAGATTTCATTTGTAATTTGTTAACAGAATACACCAAGTTATTATGTTTGTTTTGTCCTTATGTTATGAATCTAAAATTATTTGCATTGTGGAGAGGTGCCAAGTTTGAAAATAAATTTAAAATGGCTTTTCTTGAGGTCTAAGGGTTAATTTTACAATACTTATGGGTAGACATTTTGTGTTGCTTCATTGTCTGTGAAGATACAAAAATTGTCTCGTGTGCCTACTCTAGAACAGCAGTTCCCAACCTTCAGCACTCCATGAACCACTCAAAGATAACATCATAAATATGGCAGATCACTAAAGCTACATTTACATCTATTTACGTTTCCATACACCTGAAAATAAATTTCATGAAAAGCAATAACAATCTGACAATCAACAGACTGAAGTGTTTTGCTACCAATTTACTGTGGTGGCACAGCAGAGCAACAAGCAGCTAAACTTGAGGATACACATTTGCGAGCCCGGCATTCATATTTTGCAATATTAGATCTGCTCTGTTCTCAACAAAAGGAACACAGTAAGTTGCGAGTGGCTGAAAGATGTCAACCAGAAACAGCACATCAGCGTCAAACACGATTTTGGATGACACAATGACAGTCACCTTGCATTCCGGTACAACCCAGTGGAAGATTATAGGTTGAGCCAGCATATTCTCATCAGCACAATGACTGAAGTGTATCTTTATTGCAATTCTCTGAAATTTAAGGGAGAAACAAAAGGAATGTTTTGTACCACTGGAAAAATTAAACTGTCTCAACTTGGAGAACCACCAGTGCCATTAAAAACTTTGCTCGCCAGATATACTGCAGAATCAAAACATTCCCTATATAACATCAGGAAATACAATTCATGTTTCCAAATTATATTGTTTGGAGAAATGTGCATTTTTGAACACATTTCTGATTTAACAGAAATATCCATAAGCATTGTAAAACTAACCCATTGCCCTCGAGGAATCCAGAATAAAGCCATTTAAAATTTATCTTCAAATTGGACGTTTCCACTATAAATACAATGTCAATAAATTTAAGTTCATAACATAAAAACAAAAATAAGTTGTAATAACTTCAAGCATTTGGTTAACAAATTACAAAGGAAATTGCTTAAGTAAAGTTTTGTGTATATATATTTATACATTTTTTTAATAAAAAAATCATAGCACCAATGCAAATGTTTAAACATACTGAAAACGTACTTTCTTTTTAACCAGACTGAGCCACAGCAACACGTGGCAGGGTACAGCTAGTATTTAAATAAAAGATATCTTAAGAAAAAAAAGGGAGCATTTCATACATTCAAATAATTCAGAAATATATGGGGGAAAAACAATATAAACAGCTCAAAATCACAGCTATAACAAAAAATATAACAAAATTTACCTTTCTAAAACAGATTGCTTAAGAACTTCAAAGGCCTTATTTCGCCATTGCTTCGGTCGACCAATTGGCATATAACCTGTTCTTTTAAATAAATCAACAGCATTAGAATCTTCACTTTCTTCTCTTTCAATAATCCTAAGGGCACTTACAATTATCTTTGGCTCTTTCCGCACTGAGTTTAAAGTTCTTCGTAAAATCAACCATAGTTGTTTACTTATTTCTTCTGAAAGTTTTTCAACATCCGAAAAGTAGTGTTTCAACATCTATGAGAATAAAATGAATATCATTAAGTAGTTTTTTAAAGACACATGCAACAGTCTGGTTTTTAAAACATTAATATTAATAAAAAAATTTAATTATTGAGTGAATTTTTTAAAAAAATACATTTACTTTGTTGTGAAAGAAATTTATCAATATTTGATAATATCAAACAAAAACGAAATAAAAACATTTTCTTGCTCAATATTTGAATTTACTTGGCTTGTGGAGCATACTGTTTTAAATCAAAAAGTCTGAAATAAAATGCATTAAGCAAAAAAATTTTAAAAAATTAATCATTAAACAATAATACATATAACAGATTTGATATTTAATCAACAAGATCATTCATTAACAGACCAACATATTAATGAATTTTTTAAGTTGCTCAAATGCAATTTTAGAAATTAAATCAAAAATAACAACTTAATAAAATACCTTTTTAATGTAAGTGTTAAAATGAATTATTTTAAAATGCAAATATTTTGTTATCAGATTTTTATACTAACATTCTTATCAGTGGGACTTTGATTGGCTAATTTATGCATCTCATACAAAAGGTCATCTCTAGAATGTTCCAATATTGCCAAGCTAGAAAATATATATATATAAATATTAGTTATATTTTAATTTATAACTAATTATTATCTAATAAAATAAAAGTTTTAGATTACTATTTTATAATTTTAAAGACTTCTATTGCTTTAATAGCCACATTTTACAATTGCCACTCTGTAAATCAATTTATAATGTAATAACCTTAAAAACTAATTTTGATGACACAGATAACTACACATTATTCAAATGAACACAATTCAATACTAAATACATGCACTACATTTTACATAAAATATATTTTAACATTTAGCTTTTGTTATTTGTAAAGTATTGTAACAAACAGGGGAAAAAGCTTTTTTAAAAAGTGTAACAATACATCAGGTACATTTTTAAGTAATTAATGCTTAATGAGCTATAGATATAACTAGCCATTAGGTTTAGAAAGAGATTCATATACCTGTTGTAACAAATCTCTCTTAATTACCACTTTACAAAAAAAAAAAATCTAATCAATTTAGACAAATTACTTGGGAGATTTTATAACTGTTTAGCATGAAAAGTAGTTGGTAAATTCTCCTCAGTTCCCTCCACAACTTAGCATGTAAAGCATTTATTTCCTTGAAAGGATTTAAAAAAACTAAAAAGGTACTGTAAAATCTGGTGCCTAACCTGCACTTTTAACAGAAAAAATAAGATCAAAATTTATGTGTGTTGTAAGCAGGGTGTGAAAATGAGAACATTAAATAAAAAAAGAGCCGAGAATATAAAAAAAATTAGACTTCTACATACATCAAAATACTCTTTATTTAAAAGAGATGACATTCCTTGTGAACTTAAAGGGTTGTAGTTCTAGAAAAGTATACTATTTTTTTTTTCTAAAGTATGGAATGATACCTCGGACAAAGGACTTCAAAACTTAAATGCTCATGTACATTTCAGGATTCTTTGTAAAAAGGGGGAAGGGGTGCATTACACAGCAAATATATCTAAAAATTAAGAATTACAGCTTTAAAGTATAGGTGTGTGATATATGGTGCTGTGCATTATACACTGGATTTTACAGTATGTAGTAATGTTGGAAGAAAATACCCTTAAACATTTGGTCAAGAATTAACAAGCGAAGATATTTAGGCAAGACATTAAGTGTATATTTTATAATCTGGAATAAAACCTGTCTCATGGTGATTATTTAAGGTGGTATACCTATTTTATAAACAAATTTGGTTATTCCATAATCCATACATTCAAACTTAAATACAAAACTTCTTTTAACTTCAAAAAATATTTTAAGGTTTAAACTTTATTTAAATAAATTAAAAAATAATAAATTATATATATATATAAAGTATTAAGCTTGCCTCTGATGAGCAGCTAGCAATTTTCCTTCATTAATCATATCCAATGCATCTTGAACACTCTTAGGTATATTGAGTATATGCTCAAGATTTTCTAATGCAGCTGAACACTGTAGGAGAAAAAAGCTTTTAAGAAAAAGTAAATTTTAAACAATGTAAGTTGTAAGCAAAAATAGTGTTTAACCATAAAGGAGAAAATCAATAACTTAAAAAAGATATCCACCATAAAAAAATTAATTTTTAAAAAAAATATTTTTGATACTAAAAGGAAATAATTATTTTGCTTCTTTAACCTATTTCCTTCACAGAATTTCATTTTATAACAAGACATAAATATCAACAGAGTTAAATTTAAACATTAAATAAATTTTTTTAATTGTTGTGAAGATTACATCATTTTTATTTTTTACTAGCTTTTACCCGCAGCTCCGCTCGCGTTGATGCCTTTAAATAACTGTCAAAGTCATAATCACATTATCCTTAGAAAGTAATTAATATAATATGGTAATTTTTTTATTGCTTGACTGGAACCAATAAAATTTAAAAATTCTAAAATTGAGCTTAGTTTATAAAAACTGAAAACGTAATTTATTATAATAATTAACAACAAAAATTCAATAACTTAAACTATAAATATTTTTAAAAATCGAAAGTATCTATGTTTAATATATAATTCTTCTTTAAAAGAGCTCAAGAAAGAATATTATTCTAAGATGCTACTGTATACCATATTATATGTTCTTCCGTCAGTTTCAAATATGTGAAGATTTGGGCATTGAACACACCGATCAGGCTGCATGGGAAAAACATTGCTTTTCCAAATACACCCCTGCTACCTGAAATGTTAGCTTTGTTAATAGCAACAGTAAAACTGGAAATTAAACTCGTTTGAATTGAAATGGTAGGTCAGTGGGGATACTTGGAATTCGAGGTATGATAACACTATCCCTTTTCATGACATGTTAAAATATTGGCACCAAGTATATTCTGCATCAGTTTTGTGATCCAAAGCCTCATTTCTTTACATAGTCGAGGAGCATCGAGATTTTGCATAAGTATAACTGGTACATTTAGTTTTAGATGAAGTTTATGTGCGGGTACACCCGAAAGTTCAAGTGAATTTAAGAACTCCATGGGATATGAAGTACTTTGTTTTTTATCCATGATTTGTATTCATTGATAAACATTTCTTCATTCCCCCTCCCCCGCACATCATTTAAATTTTCAATGTTGATTTTATGGACAATGTCATTGTTAGGCGCCAATATTGATCTTGTGCGCAGCCACTGATCCCAATTTAAATTTTGTTGCAATCCGGGTAAATTTGAGCAATAAGATTTACTTCATTTTCTTCTACAATACAAAATTATCTGGAAGTAAAATATAACCTCCAGCATTTGCGTCCAAACATTCATAACCGATTTTCAATTGCGTCTCTCCATAATGTTCCGAATCTACATCATTATGAAGATACACTCTCACATATTCGTTTTCAGACTGAATTTCTCAACTTTTGCCCATAAGCTTGATGATTTAATAGAGACTGATTTCATCTGCCTCTGGATTACAGGGGGAGTTTTTCAAAATTCAACAGCCAATATATAATAAAGCTACCATTCCTCCTATAACATCTGTACTATCTCGTAAATCCTGAAGAGTCCGATTTAACGCTTTTATAGCTTTCTTGCGAGACATCGTCTTTTCATCCCATACTAAAAGCTTACATTGTGGAAGCATCCTGCCTTGAGAACTATTTTTTCTGAAATTTCAGATGAGTGAATCTTCAAATGCAAGATAAAGTGATAATTTTAAAACGGAATGTGCAGTACAACTGTTGGTCAGTAAAGTCGCAGCTATACCATAAGAAGCCATAGCAACTGCTATCTTCTGGGTTTTTCTGATGGTCATTAATAATAAGTTTAGCAAAAACGTTTTTCCGGTTCCTCCAGGGGCGTCGAGAAAAAAAGAGTGCACCCCTGACGGATTCTATTTCGCGTAACACTTGTTGGAAAATGTGACTTTGTTCTGAAGTTAATTGAGGGATAAATTCTGTTACTTGATGTTGCAATGCTATAAAATCGTAGTTTAATTCTCAAGCAATTTCATTAACGAAGCTATTTCCAACGACACGTCTAGGACTAATCATTCAAAAATCATGTAGCTTCTTCCCAACCATTCTGAAAACCTTTATTGCATTTCGTTATAGATGTGTTCATTGAAAGGCACATTTACTTGTACTTGCTGCAATCGTTGCAAAATATCTTCTGCTTCTAGTCTTTGTACTTACTCCAAAAGGTTTGAAGATAAGAAAGAACGAAGATGAAATAAGTATTGCGTAAAGCTCCCTAATTTTATTCGTCAAGTGACATTATATGGTTTCCTCCATAGTAATAATACCTTCATGTAAAATATCTAGGCTCAGTATAAGTGAAAAATTTTGTGCAAAATATGAATATTGTACAATTAGGTTAAAAAAATTCAAAGTAATAAATATTCAAAACTTTTTATGAAACTGTCAATTAATATTAACGTAGAATTTTCAATATTAAGCACGCAATTCACTAAAACTCTATTTCGTTTTCCTCTTTAAGAAGTGGGAGAAAATTTCTGGGATTTAAAATATCTGGCATTGTTGGAATAGAGAATTTCTTAGCCAACTTGGCGATATTTCTTAAAGTTTGAGTTTGACATTTAACAAACGTAATGTAATAAACGTTAGACGTTCAATAAAAAAACCATTTAAAAAATTGCTTTTTGTAAAGATGCTAAATTACACTTTGTTTCAGTTATTTGTTACAAATGTGAGAAAATTTTTATTAAAATTTCCATTATTGACCAAATGCATAATTTTGTGCCAACTTGGTGGGGAGTAAGCAACGCCCTACGGTTTTAACCGCATAGTTCCTGTTCCTGTAGGAATATGGAAATAAAATATACCTTATGTTACTCGCTGATAATGTAGCTTTCCATTGATGAAAGAATTTTTTAAATCGCACCAGCCGTTTCTGAGATTAGCCGAATCAAACAGATAGACAAAAATTTTAAAAATTGATTTTTTGATATAAGTACCGTATATACCTTTAAATGCATTTAGTGAAAAGTTGCTAATTTGAAATTACAAACAGATACCTCAATTTTATTTATTTCTACAGATAAAGTTTGTTTCATATTTCCCAAGTTTCAAAAAATTAACTGTACATTCAAACATAAAGTTTCATAACCAGAAAAAAATTTTATTTTACTATACTTTATTTTTAACCCAATCTTCAGTAAATATTTCATAGGCCTACAACTCACAAAAAGCTTTCTTTTTTAATTTAATTATGATTACATAAATAATATATTAGGTGTCATTATCTAAAGATGTTTTGTCACAGTACCTCAAAAATGTAATTAAATAATTCACAATATAAACTACTAGTTTTTAAACCTCAACTACAATCAAGAAAACTGGTTGTGAAAACAGTATATGGTGTAGTAAAAAAGTCAAAATCTACAGCTAAAGACATAGAAAAAATTACAATTTTTTTTTATTAGCTAAATTTTGTTATTAGCTAAACATGCATTGCATTTACATATAATGTTATAAACTATACTAAAATAATAAACCAAAATTTACCAATAGTTTTAGTTTTTAAACCTGAGTTCTAAGATTTATGCTAGTTTAGTAGAAACAAAATACAAATTTTCTATTCATTATAATTAATTATTAATGATAACTTCTCAGATAAATTACTAATAATTAGTATTAATAACAAAATGCAATTGAATGGCAAAACACATAAAATAAATTCACCAATCATTTTAGTATGCCTGCTATTAAACCTTTCAACATAGGCATTCCTCCAAGTAAACAATACCCTACTTATAATGAAAAAAGTCCGTATAAAGGTCTTTTTACCTGACTATGTTCTTTGCTTTCAATTTTAAGGGCATACAGATTTTCAACCAATTCAGGTACCATTCTTAAAGAATCAGTAATTTCTTGAATACTATAAAAATAAATATTGTCTATAAACGATTTAAAATGTTTACAGTAAAAATTTACATTACAAAATCAATTCAAAAAAGAAAAATTACAATCATATTATTCTGAAAAATAATTTCAAATAATGAGTAAAGAAACTTATCATACTTGAATTAAATTTCTATTATAGTAAAGGGAAATAAATTATCAATAAAATTAAAAGAATAATAAAAAAACTAGATGAAATTAAGTTATTTCCTTATGCAGATAACAAAATAAATAAGTATACTCACAATCTAAAAAACGTACTTAATACTCAATATCACGAAAAAAAATTTCTGTTTTGATAAACATAATTACTTATCAAATTATATATCAATGATATTTTTGAAAATAATTACAGTCGACTCTCGCTAATTCAAATTTTCGATAATACGAACCTCTCATTAATTCAAAGTATATACTCAGTCCCTTGAAAAGAAGCTCTTGATATTTCGAACTAAAACAATACATTTTAGTACACTCAATATTTTGAAGTAAAATCTGTGACTGGCCAGACTACAACATGCAATAATTCGAAGTTATCTTATATACTCTCGACAATTCAAACACTTACTATCTAGAGTCCTGTAGCAAACAGGTTGGAGCTTACAAGTTTTGTGTTGTATTTATTGTCTCTGCGTGTCTCCCTTGTAACATTGCCCCTTCCGTGACCATCTGTCTGCTACCCCTTCTTTGTGTTTCCCGGTTCCTCAGGCCCAAACACACTTTTATTGCTTTCCTTCTTCAAATGGACTGTTCTGGCCGCACCCCCTGTTGTGAGCCATCCATATCTTTCGTTTAACACAGTGATGCTCAACCTGCAGCCCACTGGGCATTTTTTAGTGGCTTGGTTATGGCCCATTGCTCTGAGAAATTCATTTATTTATGAAAATTTGGTGGGAAATTCTTTGTTAAAAATCGAATATATCAATTTCGCTTTTTGCTGTCAATCATGGTTCAGTAATTGTTTGATTTGTCACCAAAGTGTTGTATTCAAAAAATGCCAATAAACAGGAATCATTCAATGACACTTTTCCTCAGAGAACTCTTTCAAGAGGTGATAAATAAGTGTCCTTGAATAATCTTTACAACAGCAAAAAAGTGCTTTGTCAATAGTCATGTCACAGTGATAACAAATGCACCCTGTGAAATTTGTTATATCATTGGTAATCATATGAAACCGTTTACTGATGCAGAAATTGTGAAAGAGTGATTCTTAAATGCTTCCAATTTAGAAAAACTTAGTGCCAAAAATAAATAATAATTAAAATAAGAAAAATAGGAGTTTAAATGTTTTGATCAATTTCCACATTTTAAACTTTCTATGTCATCTTGGTCTTAAAGCATTTCTCCTCATGCTGCAGCCCTCATGAAATAGCCATCATATGTATGTGGTCTGTGTGAAATAGCTAACATATGTATGTGGCCCAGCAGAAAAAAGGTTGAGTACCCCTGGTTTAACATGTGACCTTGCTACGCATGTATTCAGAAAAGATGGTTCACTATTGTGAAGAGATACGTAGGATTGTGTTTTTTGTGTCAGACTATTTATGGCTCATCTGTGTGACTTATAGCATGTGGCACTAAATAGGGAATGGACTGGTCTGGACTCTGCCTTGAAGAACCAATGGTTTTGGAGATAATGTCTGAGGAAACCAGGTGCGAAACGATTTTATTTCCAATGAGGAGTGAAAGATATTTGGTGGTGCGTGAGAGTCCTGTTCAAGAATTACTACATAAATGTATTATTTTAATACATGACTTTTTCGTATAGTATTTATAATGTATAATAAGTAATTTTTAAAAATATTTAAAGTAATTTTATGCAAATGTACACATAATTGTTAATTTATTACATAGTTTAAAATTTAATAGTGTTAGAAAAAAAATTTGGAAGTTTTTTCTTACCCATTTGATAATTTGAAGTTTTCATTAGTCCCCTCAACTTTGAATTTTCGAGAGTCGACTGTATTACATTCATAATAAAGGCAACTTTAAACTAACAATACCTCCAATGAAACAAATTATCACACTAAAGCAATTTACAATTATAAAATAATAAATAAATTCTAATTAAAATTTGTGTGTTATTTTCCTATTATAAGAGCATTCATAAAATTTACATTGACCAAATGAAATAACTTTGATAAACTGTTAAAAGTATTTATGTGTTTTGTACTATGCCTTTTCTATGTATTCACAATAAATTATGAAAATAAGCAATATTCTTACACTATGTTATAAAACATGGAAATGCTTATATTTTTAAATAATATGCATAAATTTTTTTCTGTGCTAATTATTTTCATTGAATGTCTATGCAGGTTTTTCCTTCTTATAAAGTATATCTGTTGGCTCCGGCGACTTAGAGGTAGCGTGCCCACTTCATAAACCTAAGGCTGCCGGTTTGACCCCAGCTGGAATCGATAAATTTTCTAGATGCGAAAATTGTGGACACACGTCATATAATTATGTGGCATGTGAAAGATCCTTTGAGTATCAAGTTGGCTCTGGTACTCTCAAAAAAATTATATCACAGCAATGTTTAGCATCAAACGAGAGCTTGAATTTGAAAAAATTAATTCAATCGTCCAAATTTGATAATGATGGTGCCATCATGAAATGGCTCTCACATTTGGGGACTTGCCATGTCTGCAAAGGCTAAGTTGCTAAAATGCAGCCCCATTGGGAAAAAAATAAAGTATATCTTTCTATGACAACATATTTACCAGTAGTTGGCAAACAAAATAACTTTTTTCCCATAAAAAACATAAAATAATAGATTAATGTTGTCTGAAACATTAGAAAACAAAAAGAGTTGATTAAAGAATCATAAATTTATCTTTTCACAACCATAGTAAAAGGATCATAAAACAGAGGTCAGAAAATTTTATCATTAAAGTTCCAAAAAAAAGTTATTGAACCCTTAAAATGAATATTTCTAATTAAACCATTATAATAAAGATTTAAATATGCACCAAAAAAACCACAAAATAGTACAAAAAAATCACAAAAATAGTACAAAACTTGAAAAAAGGTAATCAAGTAGGTTCAAGTTTTCTAGACTTCATAAATAGCATATGCATGCATAAATAAAAGAAATTTATATATTTTAAGTCTTAAAAATTACTCCATTATGGAACAAAGGAATATCTTAATTTTAACTTCTCAATTTTGTATTCAAGAAAAAAAAAATACTTTAAGAGTTAAAAAGGTAATTGGCAATTATTTTGTTTGTTTCAAATGTAATTTTATTAAGAAATTAAAATACTCTTTATTTAATTCTGACACAAATATACAAGAGTAATTTAATTAATGAAAATTAATTACATAAAACAGATTCATACTCTTTGTTAATCTCTTTTATTTCACTCAATGCAGCTTCTAATTGACATAAGCCAGTCTGGACACCATCTAACTGAGTTTGCATAGCAGTTTTGAGAACTCCATCAACAGAAGCCTATAGCATATTCCATATGAAAACAAAAACTTTAAAAAAAAAAGGCATACTGATAAGTAAACACTAACTAACAAGAAAAATATATATTTCAAAATAAAAATATTAGATCAATAATAAGGAATATTCATTAAAATAAATACAAACTGCAAATAATTCAAATAAATTTCTAGCAAAAAAAAAAAAATCAAGAAATTTTTCTACAGAATTTTGTTTAAATCTTTATGATTATAAATCAGATAATTAAATTTTTATCAGGATAGTGGAATTCCTAATTTTAAACTTTTAATTAATAATTTTCTTCAGTTATGTTAGTTTAATCTGTTAAATTTCATGTTTATATCAAATGGCATATTCATGTCAAAATATTTTTAATTTATCAAAGGCAATACCACTGAAGTTTTATCTTTTATTTACTGTAAGTATTCTAAAAGAATAGAAAACAGTATGAAAGTATTAAGAAAATTATATCAATTTTACTCTCAGCATATACCATAGCAATTTATTATACTATTATTATGAGCTTATTAATATTATTATTACTTATTTATACACTAATCTATGAAGATATCTGTCAATTTATTAATTATAAGAATATTAGTTCATCTAACATTTGAATAATTTTCATATGTACACCATAAAAAATTAAATTACATCATGAACAATATAATGAAAATCAAAAGCTTTAATTTAAAAAGGTTAAAAATTTAATTTTATGATAAAGGGATGTATAAAGCTTACCAGATCCCTCTAATGAATTAAAAATACAATTAAAGAAAAATATAAATTGCATGAATATCTTACAAGATTTCACTTATATAAGTAAAACAAAATTTTAAGTTTACCTTCTTACGCAGTTCTCGTTGCATATATTTGTCCACTTTTTCCAATTGGTCTGGCCTTTGTAACATATTTGCAACATGTTTAGCAGCAGTGGCTTCTGCTTCACTTTCAATCTGATTCATATCAGATGCTTTAAAAAAAATTTAGAAAAAAAATACAATTACTTTATGAAAGTAAAAGAAATGGATACTTATGTATTACACCATTAACCAATTTGCCAAACAAAAATATACCCCCAAATGCCATAATATGCAAACAATAGGAAAAAACTGTTCCCACCCAACCACATACAAGTTCCTGAATACAATGACAGCACTTAGTGATATCTTATGATTTGGCAAAATTGGTCGATGATATAATACTTAGGTACTAAAAAATTCTTGAATGATGAAAAGTAAATAGTAATTGCAATAATCACAGTAAATGACTAATATTATAAAATTAATAAAAACTGCACAAAGTTTTCTTCTCAGTAATAAGGTTAAAATTTGCTACTCTGGAGTTTCAAAAACACCATTTATAATTTACTGAAATAAAGTTAATGAAAGTTTGATACTGAAGATGTTAATCCAGTAATCTTGTGCACACTGGACAAGAAAATATGTAATGACATGGAAAAAGCTTCTTATGTTTAAAGTAAGTTACAAGAAAAAGAATTATAGGTCATAAATATGATGTAAAATAATAGCAAAAGATGGGGAGCTTAAAGAAAATTTGTTAAGAGTTCCTTCTTCCAGAGCTGCTTGTGTGTGTCCATTTACAAATGAGAACAGTTTGGACAAATCAATTGCAATAGAAGAATTGTGAGCAAAAGCAATTATGATAAGTAGGAATTACAGATTTTACAATGTCTAGCCACGCAACTATTAATTGGTACCAAAACACATCAAGAAATATTTAAGATGTACAATGCCCTGAGCTAGTCAATCTATATTTCAGAAAAAAACTCAGTCAAAAACTAAATGGATTGAGGATATTTCACCATGCTCATGGAGATGCTCCAGATTAAAACCATTCAAAAAGAAAAGCTCCTAAATACACAAAAAAACATTGATGTACTACTAAACAATAGAGATGAATTATACAATCTGATAAATGTCTAGATTTTGTTTATATTCCAATAATAATTGTTCTTAAGTCATAAGTAGAGCTGGAAAAGCTTTCAAACCTGGATGTATCCTAAGAGATGTGATGCAATTACAACAATAGAGATGTGTGTGAACCCATTTCTATTGTTGGAATTCAACTATTAGTTGAATTATTTAATGGTGTGAAAGCTGTTAACTTTTAGGCATTGTTCAACACAATGCGTTATCATACTTTCAATTTATAAAGAATTAAATGCAAATTAAAAATCAACAATTTCAAGATAACTATACTGCTCATTGAACCCAAATAGTACAAAACTGGCAAGATGAGCACAAGGTGGATGTTCTACATCTCACATGGCCTACAAATTCACCAGATTTTTATGTCATTAAAAAAGTTTGGGACACATAAAAATATGAGTACTAAGGAAATAGGAACACCCACCAAATTCGGTTTCATTCAGTGGTGTACACTAAAGTAGGATTTGGAGATTCAAATCCCTCCCATAGACTACCGATTTTTAATTTTTAGCATAAAGATTAAATCTTGGTGCTTTTGCTCAGATTTTTTTAAAATGTAACCCCTTGCATGAAAGTAGTCTGTGTATGTCACTGGTTTAGTAAATTATAGAAAGGACTTCATTTGATCTGGATGTGATCCTAAGTTCTATTGATAGTGTACTAAAAAATTATAAGCAGTTATTAAAGAAAGGGCTGATGTAACAGCATATTACGAAAAACTTTGAAGTTGCTTTTCTACTGGTGTTTATTTTGCCAATGCAATTGTAGTGGGAGCTGCTATATTTATTTAGAATAGTATATTGCTTCATGTTTTATTAAAGTCTGAATTCTTTAATAGATGTGTAAACTAAAATCATTTTACTTAAAAATGCCATTCCAGTCATTTTTTACATTCTTCCAACTGTTTTTATAGAAAATTTAGTTGAATCATTTTGGATACTTACATATATCATCAAACAATTTTGCTGAATAAAAAGATGTTGCCAAATGCTGTAATCATAAGTGTGGATAAAATTATAGTGTTTGTACATGCAGGGGAAGACTTTGTACTATTTGCAGCATTTTGCGACATTTTTTCATTTGGCTAATTAGCTGAGGATATAATATGTAAGTACCACCTTTTATTTTCTATTTCTCTCAAATTTTTAAATAGTAAAATATTAAAACTTCAGTTTTAACTAAATTATAATTTCTCTTAAAGTAGCATTACATTCAATGCTTGTGCACATTATCTCTCTCTCACAATCCTGAATACCTAATATATTATACTTTCAACCAATTTGGTCAAATTAAAAAACATCAAATATCAGGATATGAGTCAATAGTAGAACAACTGTTCCAACATATTCAAACACTATGATAATAAGAATAACAGCATTTGATAATGTCTTTAGAACTGACGAAATTGATCCATGTTATAATATGTAAGTACCCAATCCTCTGAAATTTTAGAGCAAATGACTCTAAAATTTCAGAGTTAACAAAAATTTCATTGGACACCTATTAAAAATGTAAGCTTTAATTATTTTGATTTTTAGTACATACAAATATGTAATACACAAAGTACAATCAGTCAATATTTAATCAGTACTTGCATACTATCGTAACCTATTGATGACATTATATGAAACTAAGCATCTGGTTGCCAATTCAGCACATACCGATACATAGGAAATCAGGGTTGCCAACTTGGCAAGTTATTAATAGAGTTGGCAATTGTCATGATAATACATAAGTACTATTTAATCTTATAATCAAAGTGATTTTATCTAAGCATCCAAATTACAATTAAATTTGTCTTGATTTTCTTCAAAAAGCTCCTTTATCATAGAACTTTATTTTTAATGGGGAGAAAAATGAAAGTGTAACAAGTGTAATATATCAGACTATAAGGCTGACATAATTCCAGCCAAATTGTCGTTAATTTGAATACATTTTTCACAGAATACACACACAAATATATACAGTAGACTCTCAATAATTCAAAGTTGAAGGGACCAATGAAAACTTAAAATTATCAAGAGGGTTTTAAAAAACTCCCAAAATACACATGAAAAGAAATTTTTTCTAACACATTTAAATTTGAAGCTATGTAATAAAACAATTGTACATACATATAAAATTAATTTCAAGTATTTTTAAGAAGTTTTCATTACATAATATAAATATTATACAGAAGTTAAAAGTCTCCTGTATTAAAAGTGTACATTTATGTATGAAAAACAACTATTAAAAAAATACATAATGTACATAATTTTTTTGGATAATTTTTTTTTTTTTTTTTTTTGCATTTAATTTAATTTTGCCAATAAATTTTTTTTAGAAAAAATGAAACTTGAAAATCACTCACATCCACAAGATTTTGAAGGGAAAGGTTGGGTAGCTTGTTTAGTGACATTTTAGCTTATGTCAGAATTATTGGAGTCAAATCCAATTTTCATCAAAGGGGTTACATTACAGGGGAGACAAGCAGAGACAATACAACACAAAACATGTAAGCTCCAACCTGTTTGCTACAGGACTCTACATGATACTGAGTGCTTAAATTGTCAAGAGTTTTATTAGATCACTTCAAATTATCATGGGTCATATTCTGGTCATCCATGGATTTTACCCCCCCCCCCTTTGAAATATTGAGTGTACCAAAAACCAATTGTTTTGGTTTGAAATATAAAGTTTTTCGAGGGGCTGAGCATGTACTTCGAATTAGCAAGAGGATTGTATTATCGAATGTTTGAATTCGCGAGAGTCTACTGTATATAGTTGGACCTCTATTTTATGAACCTATTTTTCAAATTTCTCTATTTTAGGAACATTTTATGATTGAACAATGAATCTCTGAAAATTTTGCACATAAAGAAGTTTTTTTCTGCAATTTAGTGACTTCATTTAATAGAGGTCCAATGGGCTAAGTTCATGTGACATCATAGTCACATAACGTGCAGCCACGTGTTTCCCACCAATCAGTTCATAAATTCATGTGACGTCATAGTTATATCATAAATGTAATCGCGTGTTTCCAGCCAATTAGTTCATATGCTTCACTGTTGCCAACTTTTGCTTTTGCAGAAGCTTTCTTTTAAAAAGTACATATCTGTCAACGATAATAATACACATAGTCAAAAAAAATTAGCATACTTTAAAAATACACGCATAATGTAAGGTTTTTTTTTAATTTAAAAAATTATTTGAAGAATTTTAACACGTAAACATCTTTAACCAATCATTGAGTTTTAAATGTTATCTAAACTTTACAAGTAGAGCAACAAGTATATCAGTTTTTAATCAATGAAGAATTTTGTGATTGCCTTTATCATGTGATCGTCATGAATTTAGTCCATTGTGCAAAAATGTCTGATAAAATTTTCCTGATTTTGTAAAGTTAATTGACAAGCTTTTAATATTATTTATGAGTTTTTCGGTAATATTTACTTCTCTCTCTCTGTCTATTGCTGTTTTAATATAGCCAGAAACAACATATTTTAATGTTTCCAATTTTGCATTTTGTAAAATTTTACAGCTTTCTTAAATTCTTTAGTGCCAGGTTCTGTCTAAATGTGCTATTAAAATATATATATTTTCTAATGAAGAAAGTAACAACTTGTTGAGAGTTGTTTTTCTCAGATCCTCCCACATGCATTTCACTAAAGTATTAAAAATTCCCTTAATGGATGAATTCCCTCACCAAAATGAAAATTTAATCCTTCAACTATTCAATATTATTCCTTAACTATATTCAAATTCCCCTTTAAAAGAGAAAAAAATGATTCATAAAGCCCACTGCTTATTCATGCTGGATATCTGTGATTCTATCGCTTTTACAGATTCCTAACATATAAGTTATTACAGTCGAAAAATACCATTTGTGACTAAGTGTCAACCCAAAATAGGAGAAAAATTATTGGTTTCTAATGAATCACACAATAATCGGAATTACGCGGATTGTAAAAATAGACAAACACTTTTCGGTAAACGCCCCCTTATAATATTCCCATATCATATCTTTTGACGATACTCAATAAATAAAACTCAAAATACATCAATAAAAACTTTAAAAAATACTTTTCACATATCATATTTTCAGAAATTATCTGTGTTTTAACAACCTATTAATTCGATCAAAAAAGACCAAAAGAAATTCTCAAAAATAAGTTCAACTGAGTAAATTAAAATGTCATGTAAGCTATATATATAGTATTCAAATATTCAAAAAATTCATTCTAAAATCTTACTTGATGGTGCCATGCTGGAATAATTACTTTTATTCTGATTTATAATCCTAAAAAATAATTAATCCGTAATCAAAAATGCTTATGTGCAATTCGATTTTTTACTACTATCGTTTTGAGTTCAAATTATAATTGATATGAACCCTATTCAAAAAATTAATACATATTCATAAACATAATTCATGTCACACACACACAGAAATAATTCCTAAGAAAACATTGTATCTTTTTATATTTTCTTTTTTAATCTAATAATAATAATTTTAAACTATTTCATTAAACGCTTGAATCAAAACAAGAATTAAACATTTAAATTGAATAATCGTTGCCATTTTATTAGTCTTTTTTTTAAAAAAAGATAAAGAGCGGTAAGAACAACTTACATTAAAATAATTTATTAATTCTACTAATATAAGGACACGTTATGTTAGTGTATTAGTTACTAAATGATTTTTTATTCACTTTTACTATTTATCATTGAAAAATAGTTCTTCTAAATATTTCATATAAAGTTTCTCTCTCCCAGTAAAAATAAAACAAAATTCTGAACCTTTCCTTAAAACTAACTGTAATTGTCTTAGCAACATAATATCAACAAGCGGTTAAAATGGTTAAAGAGAGAGTGGTCTCTGAGAGGAAAGGGAAAAGTTACTGAGCATGGAATTCTACAGGGTTGCAGATTCAAACCGTTCTCTCACTATTATACCAGCAGCTTCTTCAAACACAATGCCGAATGTTATATTTCCTCTCGATCGTTGTAAATTTATTCCCATTGTGTTTTCCCGAATTCTTATTTGCAAGACATTCGATTAAAAACTATGTTTGCGTGATTTCTTTTCGAGATCTTTGATTTAAATACATGATACAAAGGAAATACATGATCAAATGAAAAACTATACTGATTCTCTCTCTTCTGTTATTTATAAAATTAAATATATATATAAATATTACGAGTAGCTTTAATTGTGTTTCGTAGTGTTACATTATTAAAACAATTAATAAATAAATATGTAAATAAAGATAGAAAGTCACACCATTTAAAACCATAACCGCTTTAAAAATGTATAATCTCAAATACTTATTTACTTAGTAAATTAAATGTTCACTGTTCAGCTTCCTAACTTAAAATGTGAATATTTCAGGAAAAATTTCTTTGATTTGAACTAATAATTTGTTTTGATTCTTTTATCATATATTAATTAAATAAATCAGTACGTAATCTCATCCAAATGGTTTTGTAATTATTAAACCATAGAGGATATTTTAGAGAGCTACTGAAGTTTATAATAAATGTTCTTTCATGAAGAAGTAAAATATTAGATTGACCATTAACTTTTGTTTTCACTGTGAAATGAAGATTTTTATTGGTGTGTAACTTCTTTCATCTCAGTTGCTGGATATTAGTAGAAGTGATTTCGAGAAAAGGGACGGAAAAGTGTAACAGGAAGTAGGGGAAGCGTGTGCTATTTGATTTGACAAAACAGCGTGCTTCGTGGTGTCTCTTCGCTACCCTTGCAATAAGGTCCAACTCCAGTAGCCATCAAGCTGCAAGCCTTTTTTTATATTGTTAAATTTGCCATTTCAAAAGATTCGAATTCAAAAACTCGGTTTCATATATTTTCTTGACTCTAAATCTACTTCGCATATACCAGCAAGTCTTATTAGACTTCATCAGGGATAAACTTGCAACTTTTACGCTCAACTGTCAAAGTCTCAGGGCTCGTTGTGTGTGTAATCTGAGGACACAGTGATTTCGGTTGTCGTATACATTTCTCCGAATCAAACGGTTCAAAATATTAAAGATTTCCTGCATTTTGTACTTTTACCATATACCGAAGGTGGTTCTGTTCTTTTAAAAAGAACTACCACTCGCTTCCCATGATTTCGAGTGGTGATTTAACGTTAACTTCAGTTTGCCAGAAGCTGAGCCGTTCATAGATTTCTTGAATGATTAACTCAAGCTCGAAATGAACACAAATCGAAATGTTTCGTTAACTAACAGTGGTATTGTTATTGACGCTGTTTTTCAACGGTTATTAAAAACTTTGAAATCACAAGTATATGTGTCATACTTTAGTTATAAGCCTATTGTCTCCACTCTTCCCCAAACTGAACAAGAATAATTATTTTTGATAAAAAAAATTGCATTACTCCTGTGTTAATTAAATAACATTTTCATTAAAGATATAATTATTCGATAGAAAATTATTTCGAATTCTACCTGATTCATTTTTTTCAGGATTTAAGTTATTATTGCGTACTTACCACGATAACATGTCTGATGTTACACATCATATGCGACAACTGTAAGACTCGTTTAATTTTTTTTATATGTAACATCTTTACTCTGGGTTGCTGGATATTTGTTGGAGTGATTTCCTGAAAAGGGACGGAAATGCGTAACAGGAAGTCGGGGAAGCGCGCGCTGTTTGATTTGACCAATCAACACGCTTGGTGGTATCTCTTCGCTACCCTCGTCTCGGGGCCAACTCTAATAGCAATTAAGCCGTCCGCACATACTAGCAAGTCTTATTAGGTAGACTTCATCCAGAATAAACTTGCGATTCTTACGCTCAAATGTCTAAGTCTCAGGGCTCATTGTGTGTGAAATCTGAGAATATATTTATATTTGTGTAAACTATATATTTATTATTATATTTCCTGTTAAGCATCTGACAAAGCTGATCATTCTTTAAAAAGAATACGAGTAAGTAATATGGAATTATTTGAATAAATATTTAAGTGCGTATCATTTTCATACTTTGAGGTTAATTCCTGTTGTTGTCAATACAATATTTTTAATTGTGATTAAAAAAGATTTCTTGATAAAAAAACCCACCTAATTAACTAAACGGGTATTTTTTATTTTCTCTAATATTTCTAATTTTTAAACATGTGTTTGATGGTGTGACGTCGTCACAATGGTGGAGTCACCCCTATTCATTAGAGGATCCACAGCCAGGGAACACGTGGCTTTGGTGGAATTGTGTTGTATCAGACACCTGGACCGTCGGCGACGGTGTGACTGGCGGACACTATGGGCCGAGCATCGCTGTATTATTTTCCATTCATGGGCAGTGATTGTACGTCTTGAATGCTGGCGCCTCTGCAGGTGGCGGCGAGGTGTTTGAAGTGCCAGATGTCAGCCGGGCCCTTGTCCCCGGGAACTTTTGAGAGGGACCGGACTTTTGTTATCTCTGCACGAATGGATGACGGGCAAGACCTTTGATGCCGGGTGCAAAACCCTGAGGCCGGCCAATGGGGATTGATGAGGGGCGTGGAGTGAACCCGCCCCTAGAGTTTAAAACAGTGGACTTCAAAAAAGAGGGGACTCCGACGATAGATTCCGAGAGAGAAGCTTGCTGACGAAGGAAGGAGCAAAGAGACTCCGGACAGACTCCGACGATAGATTCCCAAGAGAGAAGCCTGCTGACGAAGGAAGGAGTAAAGAAGACTCCGGACAGACTCCAACGAGAGATTCTAAAAATAGAAGCCTGTGGACGAAGGAAGAAGGGGAGGACCCCGATAGACTCCGACGATTGACCTGCGAGACGTTAGGGACGGATATAGGAAGCAAGCACAAGGCGTGAGCGTCCGGATCCATACCGACGAGAGACTCCTGAGGCGGTACCCAACGGGTGACTGAAAAACGAAGCAAAGAGCGGACCCCTATGGAGACACCAATATGAAATAGAGCTAGCTGGCTGTATCAAACGAACACTTGTAACTAATATTTTTTCTCTATCCAATGATCTTTTGAATGTTGTCGTCAAATAAACATTTGATGAAATCACAGTAATAAGGCATTCTTTAATAATTAGCTTAGCGTACACCTTCAATCTAATTCCACGACGTTACAATGGTGTCTTTTCGCTACCCTCGTATCGGGGTCCAACTATAGTAGCAATCAAGCCACCAGCTTTTTGTTTTATATTGTTAAATTTAGCATTTCTGAATTCAGTGGTACCTCGACATGCGAGTTTAATTCGTTCCGCAACCTTGCTCGTATCTTGAATTACTCGTATCTCGAAGCAAATTTCCCCATACAAAACAATTGAACTACCATTAATCTGTTCCAACCCCCAAAATGTCACCCCAGTTATTTTTGTGACGTGGTTTTGAATAATAAAAACGTATTTATAAATGACAAATATTTATTGTACAAAAACAAAAAAGAGAATGTAAAGAAATAAATTAGATATCCTCACTGGTCTTGGCCTTTTTCGCTTCATTTTTCTCGCTTTCACCTGTAAGCCGTTTAGAAAAAAAACATGTCCAAGGAGGTTTGCTTCTTCCTCCCATTTACTAATATGTTAAAAAGAACACACAATTATTTATTTTTCATATTCCAACAAACATTAAAGATTTTAAAATACACAGAGCGTCCGTTTTAATCATTTAAAAAGTAATTTTGAAAGGTTTTTCTTTCGCTTTTTAAAGCACTAACATAACTCTGTGTTCAGACTTAATTTTATATAAGAGCATTTTTCTAATTTGGATTGCACTCAACTCTTTTTTTTTTTACTCGGTGTTTTTTAACATAATTTTGAAATAACACGGTACACGAATTTAACGATTTTTGTTTACGAATTTTTTTTTAGCATGAATCTCAAAAAAATTAGGGAATTCATGCCTTGTGGACGAGGACGATTTGATCGAATTTATGGCAGTTTGTATGATATTAAAGAAGTCGATAATGATGTTCATCTGTTAATAGCTGATTTAATCAGTGAGGGATTGAAATTTGCTCTACAAGTACAGAACATTTTCTTACCCATGACCCTGACAGAGCGTGCATTAAAATTTCTACGCGCCATTATAAGTTAAGCAGAGTAACAGAGTACCAAGAACTGGAGAAATAAAGAAACAATTGCTAATAACAGATTTTGTAACAACAACAAAAAAATAAAAACTGAGGCCGCTAATAACAAAATGAAATTCTTCATTTGAATCGAAAGCCGGCAGTTGTACTTGGCATATCTGACACATCAACTCATGATAGCATTTTTGATCCAGTTCTTTAATAAATATGCACGTTTAGTATCAAGTAGCGATGAGAAGTTGTTAGTGGTTTTATTCCTAATTTCAGTTCGAATTTTTATATGTTGTATGCAGTTATAGACTGAATTTTCATCGTTACATTAATTTAAATTTAATATTGTGATAAAAATGAATGATTTTTCATTTATAAGTGCGTAAAATGGATTTTCTTATTACTTTTTTTGCACTGTTTTATGCGAAAATATTTTGAGATTTTTCATCTTACTCGATTTTTTTAAGTTGTGGAACATATCCCAAAATTTTCCATATGTCGCATATATTTCTTTTACTTGATTTTTCTTTCTTTCTACTTTTTTTTTGCATGGTTTTTTAAGGAACGTATCTACCTTGTTACAAAAGAATTGGGTGTACTTTAAATGGAATGTAACTACAGAAATGAAATTTTTAGTGGTAAAAAAATGGATGCTTTAATTTTAAACATAACAGTACTCTTTGTTTGAAACGTATTATATACCTTGTGCATACTAATTTTTAATATACAATTACATCATATATTAACTCTTGTCTAACCTCCTACATTCACCTAATCGTCACCAACGTAGTTTCTGTCGAATTTCGTGCGCGAGATATACACAGGTTACACGTACATATAATGAGGCAAAATATTTCATCTCTTATATTGCCTAATATTTTAAGAGTAGTTTTACTTACGAAAAAAAGAAGAACTATAAGAGTTTTATAAATAACAAAGTCCTGTAATTTTTCTAAAAAAAATAGTCTAGTAATTTCATTAAATAATTCATTAGCTATGTTTTTTGTGCATTATTTTATATACGTGTGAATAAAATATTTTATATACTTAAAGAAATTTTTTAAAAAAATGTTATTTCGACGACAAGTTGTTGGTGACGGAAGGGAGGAAAACCTATAGCGACCTTGAGTGCTGATGTTGTTGTTGCACGCCCCCATTGGTCAGAAGTGCTAGACCAGGTCCATGACATCGAACACTCTCAAAAAATCCAACACCAGCAAGGGATCGTCAGCTAAATCCTGCTTGGTGAGCCCAAGGCATTTGAAGATGTGAGCAGGCGAGGCCGGCTCAGACGAACAGTTGGTACACATTTCAAAACTCTTGGATCCTTCGGAAAATTGCACTGATTTAAGGTGACCACTTCGAAAGCAGGCTAGAACAGTTTGTTCCTGTCTATTAAAACCGTAAGCCAGGGAGCCTCCAGGACGAAAACACTGATACCAATGGTGCTCTGGGGGGGGGGACAATCCAAGAGGTCTTATTCTGGTGTTTAATTTTTGAGAAAATCTCTAAAAAGGTGAGGGGTGCTGACGGCTCTGGGGCTTCGTAAGTGCCAGTCTGGCCAAAGTGTCCGTAATCTCTCATTTCCCTCTAGATCTACGTGAGAGGGAATTCACTGCAGATGAATCTGATTTGATGTGGAAAGTCGTTTTAACTTGTTGAGTATTGACACTCCAACATTATCTCTTACACTTTGCCACTTGGACAAGTGCTGTATTGCACTTCTACTACATCTACATCTATGAACAGTGTAGAGATACAGGGAGTGCTGATTGGGTGCAGTATTGTTTGAACTGGCCACTTTCGAATCCGAAGTGCGTGCCTTGCATGCCTAAGTCCAGTGGTTCCTAAACTGTAGTCCACGGACCCCTGAGGGTTAGCAGTGCCTTTCTAGGGGGTCCGTGGAGTCTCTCATGTAATGTTGAGATTTCTCTCTCTTACAAATTCTGAAAGGCCTTGTGGAAAAATTCAAATATAAGTGAGATAACATTGAAATACTACACTAGATCACTAAATTGTATCTATAAATAAAAAAAACTCTACTAAACATGTATATTTTGATCTAGAATATTAAGTCAGGGAGGGATATATTTTTTCCCTGTCCTTTGTTATTTATGATTTGTGGGAGGAGGCGCTGATGCAGTATCTAAATGAAATTATGTATTACGAGATTATAAAGTTCATGTCCATGTTCAACTAAAAAAAAATTGAGCTAAAAAGTTATTGCTGAGGTTCCAGAGCAGTGGTCTTCAAACCGTGTTCAACGGAACCCTGGGGCTCCAAAAATCACACCCAGGGTTTCCATGAGTCACAATAAAAAATTCGAGAAGAACTAAATATGTATGAAAAATGGATTCACGTTCTCTATGAAGTTTGCTCAGGTACAAGTTTTTCAAGCTCACCTATTCATTGAAAATTAAAATTTTATTTATAAATAATTTTATTTTGCAACACTTTTTAAGCTTTTGTTACAATAAAAGAATACAATAAAAGAATATTGAAATGTTTTATCTTTATATATATACTTCCTACTTAATTCTGAATATTCTATTGTTTACTATCTCAGTTTTCTCTAGATAATTTTATACGTTAGTTAGCAAATGTCTTGAAAAACTCAGCAATTTCTAATGGAAAATGCACCTTTTTACATTTGTGGAAAACTACACCTATAATGATGGAAAGAGAACAACATATCGACAGAGTTGATGTGTGTTCAAATCTGAATTTAAGCAAGAACAATTCCTAAATTTAAGGTTGCAAATTCATGCAAAATATACGGGATTTCTCGCACAGCTATAGACATTTTAATGACATTCAGAATATTGTGTTTAAGTAAAATATATTTCTCAAAGTTAAAGCAAAAAAAAAAAAAATTAAAACTTAGAATATGTAATGCGATTGCATTTTATCTTAATAGACCTCGACTTCGACAGTTCGTGCGAAAAAAAGCAAGCCCATATCTCAGTTACTAAATATACCAAGTTACTAAGGGCCGTGGGTAGCCTAGTAGTTAGAGCATCGGACTCCCGACCGGAGGGCCTGGGTTCGATGCCACAAAATAACACCGAGTACACACGGAGTACGTGCTCGTTAAATCCGTGGGTCGGAAAGTCTTGTGGGTGGTCGCAGAGGAAACCACGAGTGCAGGGGGCTGGGGAATATTTCCCTTCTCTCCAGATCCATCCCTAAATTGTGGAGGTATAGGGTGTCACCATCTATTGTTAAGAAGTCCAACCGGTCTCACAGGCTCTGACAACTTTCATTCCTTCCCTTCGGGAAGGACACGACAACAACAACTAATTACAATGGATGGACATAGGTGACACTCGAATCACAAATTAATATTATTAATGAGGGAACTACATTGAAAAATTTGATATGAATTTTTTAATAATAAATATGATACTTTTTTTAAATTTCGTTTACTTAAAGTGCCTATAACATGTTAATCTAATTTAAATATTATTTTGAGATATATTCGTCGAAGTATGTGTATGAAATGGGGATCCCTTGAAAACGCTTTCTATTTCTAGGGGCTCCTCGAAATCACCTTCAAGTTTTAGGAGTTCCGTGAGTTGAAAAAGTTTGAAGACCACTGTTCTAGAGAATAAATTTACTATCCTTATTAGGTATACAAAAAAATTCTAAGCTCTATTAGATATATTAAAAGAAACATATCACAAAAACAAGTCCAAATTTAAATATTTTTTACCGTTTCCAGCATGTCCTGAAACCCTTAGTTTTGAAGAAAATTTGAAGGTTTAAAATGCTATCGACTGTATGGATTTAAATATCTCGTTTCTGTTTAATTAGATGAGAGATATTGCCCTCTTATAGCCTTCAATATATCTCGACCTTTTTTACATACAAATATGTTTAGGAAATCATAGAAGATACCACGATTGATGCATCATAAACTGTCTGTTCATTTGAAACTGACCAGAAATAATTCAAATACAAGTACAAACTCAACAATACTGCACGATTGCATAAAAATTTTCTGTTAAATCTTTTCGTGGTCTTCCGTTACAGCTACCGCTTAGGAATCTACGTTATTGTTGCATGATTACAGGTTTACCCTGTCGTCGGACACAGGGACGTCTTAAGGCATGGCCTCGATGGGGGCCTCGTTCGTTCTCGACTCTGTCTTTATAAGATCTCGATCCGGATTATCTTAATGGTCAAATATTATTCCCGTACATATTCTTTGAAAAACAGGGAATTTCAAACTGCATGTCAACTGGCAAAAGTGGTACGACTGTATTATTATGGGATGATCGTTACCTAGGTCTCAGTTTGCGATTTTGTATTTGTGTTATCTAAGATTTAACTAAACATTTTTGTTCTAAATTATTTTTTTTTTCGTCTCCAGCACAAACTAAAAATAATTTATTCGTATTTATATGCGAAATCATACCCCAATTTACGTGATTAACACTCAGTCCCATCTATCGCATAAGTTCGCGGTATTACTGTATTTTATCCCCCCCCCTCAAATTCTTCAACGTAACATTTTCGGTTATAGATGTTCTAACAAATTAAATCATGATTTTTTTTAGCACTGTTTTTTTTAAAAATATGCTCGAGGAATAGGCGTTTATTAATTGTCAAAGAAAAAAAACTGTCAGAGCTCTATTTACAAAAATAAAAGTAAACTTTTTATTCAGCAGTATGAATCCCTTCTTTTAATGCGTAGAAATGCAAAAATAAATAAAAAATAAGCATTTATTTATAAATTTTGTTTTGTTTCTAAAAACTAAAGCAATACATTAATTCATTCTCAGTTTAAAGAAAAAAAAATAGTATTCCAGGCATTCGATTAAATTGTGAATAAATAGGTCATTCACATACCAAACAAATTATTTAATTACATGACAGAAGCTGTGTTAATAATTATATTTTTAGTTCAAATATTTTTTACTATGTATTTTGATATATATTTTCTAACTGTACTATATATATTATGAGCTTGATACGTAATATTCAAATAAATATAAATTTAATTATTTTTATACAAGTAATATCCATAAATATTATCAATAAAAGAATATACAACATAACGCTTACATTATTACTTTTTTTATAATTTATTACATTTTACTGTGAATAAAGATTCAACCTGACGGAAGTAGAATTTCACTGATTATTTTAAAAGTATATATAATTATTATATTAACACAAAAATCTTTACATTAAAATATTTTATTGCTAATTCTGAATTCATATTTTACTTTCTCTGTCTACGTAATAAACTTTTACCTATTACATCAAATCAATTGATGAGATTTAAATTTTACACTCATGTCCATAAATTAAGGATAATTCAGAATCACATAGAAATTGAACTCTAAAATAAAAATTTCACCTGTAGAATTATCACATACATCTTGAAGAAGAATATGCAAATTACAGGAAACCACCAGATGGCGCAGATAGTACGTCACAATGACGAGAGTGTAAGAGAGGGGTATATAAGGAATTGTGGCAAATAAGTAAAATTGTTCACAAGCGCTTTAAAAGCCTTTCAGTGCAATAACCGCATAATTATGGCACGAAGGAAGCATTTGGATGATTTTTTACGTGGTAGAATTATCGGATGGCTGGAATGTGGACGTACCCAGCTGGAAGAATCCAAGGAACTTGGAATCGCCCAGAGTGTCATCTCCAGGCTTTGGCAACGAGTCCTAGATGATGGTAATGTCAGTAGATGTTACAGCACAGGTCGCCCCCGAGGTACAACGCCGAATGAGGACCGGTATTTGGGAGTTACTGCCAAAAGAAACAGACGGAGCACAGCATCAGACCTGTCTCGTCAGCTCTCTTCAGCTACCGGTACGACAGTTTCAAGGCAGACCGTGTACATACGCTTAGGACACATTGGTCTATATGCTCGTAGGCCTGTCAGATGTGTTCCCCTTACCGCAACTCACTATCGCCTGCGATTAACCTGGAGTAGAGAGCATGCATTGTGGACACCGCAACAGTGGTCTTATGTGATGTTTTCCGACGAGTCCAGGTTTAGTTTGCAGTCTGATTCACGCCGGACTTTCATATGGAGAGCTCCAGGTACCCGTTACCACCAAGCAAACACCATTGAACTATACCGTTACGGTGGTGCAGGATGGCTCGTTTGGGGAGGAATTATTCTTGGTTCCAGAACTGACCTGCATGTTCAGAGTGTAACGATGATAGGCCACATGTATAGGGATGTCATTCTGGAACAACATGTACGATTGTTTCGGGGAGCAATGGGTGCTGAATTTCTGTTTATGGATGACAACGCCCGTCCTCACCGTGCAAACATTGTAGACGAATTCCTCCAATCGGAGGATATCACCCGTATGGATTGGCCAGCATACTCACCGGACTTGAATCCAATAGAGCATGTGTGGGATATGCTTGGACGACGAATTGCAGCCCGTCAACCCCCTCCCACCTGTCTACCGGAACCTAGGAGGGCATTGCTTGATGAGTGGTGTAATATTCCCCAAGATTAGATTGATAATTTGATACTCAGCATGCGTAGGCGTTGTAAGGCCTGTATTGCATCGTCCGGGAGACATACTCCGTATTAACCATCATACTAACTATGTTATACTGTTTTTTGTAAATAGGTTCTTTTTTGAAATTTGCTCCAGGGAGTAAAAATCGCAATTTTTATTAATTATGTCAAACATATAGCATCTTTTTTGCTCTTTGCCTTTTGTTTAATAAATAGACTTTACAAATAAGTCAAAATTGTTTTGCCTCTGTCTCTTTCTTTGCCTGAACTTCATTATCCTTAATTTATGGACATGAGTGTAGTTAAAAGAGACAGGGGAAAAAAAGAAACTTTTTTGAATATTTTTTAGTTCAGGATAATTACTTGGACATCAAAAAGCGCTAAAGCACAAAATCAGACAACTCTGAATAAAAATCCTTCACTGAATACGCACCAATGAGAGACAAGCCTTTTTCTCAAGAGCAAGCCCTGAGGCGAGAGCAATATTGCATGTCGTCTACTATTAAATACTCACAAACTGTTCTGGTTTCGTATTTGTGGGATAGGATGGCTGGAAAAATAAATCTTTTAAGCACAATAATAAAGCAAGCTTCTTCTGAAAAATTATTTAGCCTTTTGAATTCAGTAAGTTTTTGTTCTCTGTTTGTAATTAAGTCTAATTTCTTAGAATTTTCTATTGGAATTTTTTTTTATAGATGACCGAATGAACTTTCGAAATTTAGATTGGTTGTTGTTTTCCCTCTATAATTTAAATTCTAAAATGAATCACTGTTTTATACTTCACTTAGTTATCGGTATTTAAAAAAAATTTTTTTTGTCATTAAAGAATAAAATATGTATTATTGTAATTTAATGCAAAACGATTTTGATTTCTATTCAGCAGTTTTTTACTCTTCACGTTCAAATTAAAAGTGAAGAACGATCTTTTGCTACTTAGTAAAATTTATCCTTTATTTGTTTGACCAGTTTATCTCAATTAAAATAGATGTCAATTTGTGTTTAATTAATTAATATAATTTGACATATGTTCAAGTAATAATTGATTGAACTTACCAAAGAATAATGATAGCCATTGCTAAAATCTTTTTATTTTCTTCATAACTATCTTTTTTTTGTGTCGGTAAAATATTTTTCCCCTTTTTATTTGAAATATTTAAAATATCGCATCATTTTGAGAGTTTCATAAATTTTTGCAATAAAATGCTAAATTTTATATTATTATATAAGTTTAAGATTAGTTATTAGATCATTCAGATATGAAAGATAAATCGAATTTAGAATTTAATTAATGCCTTTAATTACATCCTAAATTCCTTTTTATCCCCTAGATAAACCTTCATGCTTTACAAATATTTTTAAAAAGTCTAAATTTTTATATGTATTAGCTGGGGGGAGGGGGCACCTCCAGTTGTTATTCAGTTCCAGATGTAAAGTGTGGCCGTGTGGTACCCAAGTGGTCTAGGCATCGGATCGTGGCTAGCGTGTCATGAGTTTGATCCCAGTACCACTGAAGACCCGCCGTGTAGGGGAGCGATGTACGTTAAATCTGTCAAGAGCTCAAACGTCCTCCCATTGGTGTGGTGTGGTAGTTAGGAGAGGGGGTGCCAGCTTAGGTGTCGCCTGGGTCACTTGACCATGGTTCAAAATTACGCGGATCGTCCCCAAAAGCCCTCGTGTAGCTGAACAGTGGGACGTTAATATTCACTCACTCACTCAGTCCAGATGCAAAAGACATTTAAATTGAAATTTTGTGTTTAATGTTATTTTTTATGGCAATGACATGCTTATTTTGTTGAACTTAATTTTAAGTAAGAATATATATATCATGATGGTTTAATTCCTAGTCAACAAATTAAAAAAGATTCAGAAATACGTAAAATTTACATAATAATTTTATTTTATTCTGCCATACTTTGTGCTAATTTGAGATTGACTTAGTTTATTTACAGCTGGTTACAAGTTAAAAATTTTTACTTCCATCTAAATTTTAATTTATACACATTTATTTTAAGAAATTTATTATAAATATTATTGTATCCCGATTTAGAATATTTAACTTAGAAAGAGAAATATAGGAAAATATATGAATCAAAATATTATTTTGTTTCTTATGATTCAAATGAAGGGAATTCTGAAGATGTAGTTTTGCTTGATAAGGTTGATATATTTGTTAAAAATGAAGCTGAAGAGGGTATAAATTAATATTTCTCTCATTAGGGCCTATGTCTCATAAGGGGGCAGTTCTAAAAAGGATTCTTTTAGAGCGTAATATAGGCAATTATAAAAAATATTTTTCATTACTTGGTTGTTTATTGTGAGACACATTGAATAATTATGGGATCTAAGTTTCTGCAAAGTTTTGCAGTATCGTTCATTCTTAATCGTTGTTGTAAATTCATAATAAATGCCTATAAAATTATTGTAGAAGTCCCGGTGTTTCACAAAATTCATAAATTGGATAAATATTAGTGTTATATGAATGCTGAGTAAATTCAGTTGGTAATTTTTAACAATTTCATTGTTAGAAACATCACTTTCCAAAAATATTTTTCATTTAAAAAAGTGCGTTTCTTTTCTTTAAGTTTACCTATTGTAACAGTAATAATTTTCTAGTGATTTCCTAAAACCTTTAAGTTTCAACCTTTAAGTATCATATATATATACTAGCTGACCCGGCAAACGTTGTTTTGCCATATAAATTATTTCTTGTGAATATTTTGGTAGTCAAACAAAATTTTTTAACTGTGTGGGGATGTGGTATATGACTGAAAGAGGAATGGAGCGCTGTGAATGATGACGGCATACAAAAGTAACAAAACACCAAACATTCATTTTTTGAATTCTTTATTCTTTTATTATTTTAACTAATAAATTTCAAATTACATCTCTATCACAAATTATGACAATTAAAAATAACATTATCAGTCTCTTAAGGCAATGGAGTGTACAATATTTTTATTGAGTCCATATTTCTTTAGTCAACACAGACAAACTGGATGGTTTACCTACGTGAGAACATGCCACGTATAATTGTCCGAGTGAAAAACACGGTGTGCCCAAATCTAACCCCCAAACAGACATCGTTTGACCTTGAGACTTATTGATTGTCATTGCGAATACCAATCTAATTGGAAATTGAATCCATTTGAATTTAATTGGCACATCTGTGGAAATAATACATCTTCTCCTCGGAACTTGCGATTCAAAATTCTGGCTTCGACAACGTTTTTCATCAATTTTTTAATGACAAATCGCGTGTCATTGTACAGCAGTGGTGGGTTCAAACTACGAAGCAAAATAACCAGAGATCTAACCTTCAGTTGTAAAGGGTATGGTGGCATGCCTGGCAAATCCAATGAGTTTAAAAGCTCTGCTGGATAATTTACAGTTTCGTTGGTATCGCAAACTGTATCCATTGATTTGTATGACATCAAGTCCCCTGGCAACAACTATTGTATCTTGAAATTCAAATCTTTGATGTCCACATTTTTTGCTGCCAAAATTGCTCTTTCTGCCAGCCACTCATGATTAAAGTATTGTGAGTGTATATCGGAAAATATCTGGTCAATGAGAGCATTTTGCGAGTTAATGATTGTGCAGAAATCGGTCGGCAATTTTATGCATCCAATATTTTCATGTACAGCTACTTTTCCATCGCTGATACCTAACAGTTACTTTGAGAATGTTTCAGCGGATGGATCGTGAAGAATATAAACGTGCATATTTACTTTCAGCTGTACTTTTTCAACATTACGCCACAGTGGTGATGATTTCAAGCAAGTGTGGATCTCATCAGCGTACATTAAACGTGGAATGACCAGAAGTGTTTGTCTGAAATCACCTGAAAGTAGTAACAGAGTGCCGCCAAATAGTTTGTCGTTGTTTTTTATGTCTTTCAATGTCCTGTTCAACACCTCAAGTGAATGTTTGTGTGCCATAGTGCATTCATCCTAGATGATAATTTTATACTGTTTCAGCACTGTGAAAAAAGTTTTTGTATATTTAATTTATTAAATCACTGATTTTATAAGAGCAAAGTATGAACTTATTTAGTTCAGACGGTTTACTTGTCATAATTTTAAGAAATCCATACATAACGATTGAAAAATTTGAATTAATGTGATTTACAGCAAACACAATACTCTTTTACTTAAAAAAATATTAATTTAAAGCAATACATTAAGTATATTGCAAATAAGCTTATTTGAAATAATGATAACGGAGTAAAAGCGATTAGTTTTTCGCAAATATTTTTAAATATTTTTGTTTTATAAATGGATGTAGTATATGAATTTTTGAATTAAAGATATGTACAAAAAATGGTGGGGGGAAAATTTCACTCGCTTTTTTTTTTTTTACTCACCAAATTTAGTAATTTTTGATTTGACCCTTTTTTCTAGTATGATGTAGATATAAAAGTTACAAATCAAGAACTGATGTTTTTTGTATTAAATGCAATTACTTTTTTTTTTGTACCTTTGCTGATAAAAAATAATTATTTTGAAAAATTTCATTTGAAAACTTAGCTATGCATTTCTTCTATTTTTAAAGGAGATTTATTAAAATAAATGTAATCGGAAAAAAATTTGATTTTTTTTTATTGTTGCAGTTAAGATATGAGGTGTACATATGTGTACCTCATAGCATAACAAAATTACTAATAAGAATTTTAATATTTTCCTTCTGTTTGTACTTCTGACTATACTGTTAGAAAAATCAAGCCATCAAAAAAAATTTTCCTCTTTTAACATGTGTCTGCTCTGAAGAAGTTGTAGATGTTCTACATAAGCCAGAAAAAGCCTCTGGACAGAAGTGATCACTTTTGTCTTGTAGTCATGTTATTTGCCTTCGGATTCATAGGTCGCAAGTTCTGTCCTCGGATTAGCACCACTTCGTTGGTGTCCCTGGCTGAATAAAGAAAAAACAACCTTCTGTTTTGTTGTGGCACCATCTACTCACAAAAATAGCATCAAAAGTCATCAGACTCACTTGATGCAGTGACCAAAGTTGTCAGACTCACTTGATGCAGCAACCAAAGTCTTCAGACTCACTTGGCACACCACCACCAATTAACAGCAACAACATGCTCACCATATCTGATATCTCGTTTGTTCACCTATCCACTGACTCATTGGTAGGGGAGTACTGTAGCGGTACCTACATAAGCCAGAAAAAGCCTCCAGAAAGGAGTGATCCCTTTTGTCTAGTGGTCATGTTATTCAGCTTTGGATCCATAGGTCATGGATTCTGTCCTCCACAAGGTTACAAAAGGTTTTATTTAACTTCAAATTGCATATTTGAAACATGCTTTAATACTAAAGTAAATGTTCCCCACACATTGAATTATACATAAATATTTGTTTAGTATAACGAATTATCATGTATGTATGTGTCTGTTTTTTGAAGAACTATGTTTTTAATTGTGCATTAATAGGATGAGAAATATTTTTTTTATAAAATTGATAAATGTGTAAAATTTTATGGAAAATACCTTTTGATTTACGTTAAAAAAACATTTAATTTAAAATTAATTTGATTTAGAACTCTTAAGAATTAAATTAACATTTATTTTAGATAGATGGTAAAAAAGATCTGATTCTCGATAAAGAATTGATATGTTCTTTGGATTATATTGCTAACTTCAGCCAGTTAAAGGTGAGAGGATTTCTTGTACAGTTTTAAACTTAATTTTTAGGTTTCATTGTAATTGATAATTATTTTTTATTAAATGCAATTTCAATAGCAATCCATTGAAATTTAAGAAGTTGACCTATTTTTTCCAAAATCTAAAGTAATTTTAATGCACTTAATATGACATGGCAGCAATAAAGCATACCAAATATGTTTGCTTAGACTGAATTTTATGTTATCAATTTTATTCTTTTTCCTGAAAAATTACCTTTGTATTATACATTTTTGAGCTCATTACTTTTCCATATTTTGCCTTTTGAATTTCCTTTATTTTTATATGTTGTTTTCGCTAATGACACCTGATCGGCATGTACCAAATCAAGGCCCACAAAATTCATCATGGTAAAGAGCTAGATTGTATGCCTGTCATTATCTGTAGCCTTGAGTATCATGTAGGTGACAGTATGTTTTGGCTCATTTCCATTCTAATTTTAAGAGAGAACACCTTGGGGGTGGTCAGGGCCTCCCACCTCCTCGACCAACCTCACAAGAGGATTTGTGGCTCAACAGCTATTTAGAGTGCCTCCCTGCCCCAAAGGCACTCTACATTTTCAAATATCCATGCCTTCTCTGGGATTTGAACCCAGGTCCTATAGCACAGCAATCAGCATCATTAACCTGATAGCCTGATGAGCGGCTTTATTTTTATATAATACTTATTTTAGGCAACAACTGGTGTCATTCTAATGTAATTGTGTTGTAATTTCAATAGTATTTTTGTAATTTAAAATCAGGTTTGGAAAAAAAAATGCTTATGGAATTATATATAATGAAAATAATTATGTGTATAAAATGCATATACAATCTAGCTATTTAAAATTTCTTAATCAGGAAATAAAGCTGTTATTAAGATGAAGCTACATTTTAAGCTTTATTACAGAATATTATTTATTTTTCAAAAAATTCTTGTAACTTAACATAAAGAATGTAGGTAAAACTACATAACAATATTTTTAATTATATTTTGTATTTTCAGACTTGCCATGTTGAAAAAATTTTCAAATTGGAACCAGGATCAGCTCCTGGAGGAACAAATAAGTAATTAAACGCAGTTGTGTAATCCTTGTTCTTTTTTTAAAATGTTTTTAATATATTGTAAAAGGCAATATTTATTACATGTCTATAAACCATCATTAAACTAATATTACCCAAAACTCCCTTTAGAAATATCTAATACTACAATAGAATCAAATTTAAATAAGTGACCAATGAGAGTTCATGATTAAAAAATTTAGAAGGGGCAAAAACAGAGGTTTTTATTTAGAGAAAATATATCTGTAATTGAATTACTGGGGTAATTGATCTACTGCATTTATCTGAATCTACACTGCCATTAATTCTAAGGCTTCACCCCAAATTTTCAACATTTATTATGAAAAAATTCTGCAAAGTAGTTTATTGATATCTGATATTTACAAATTAAAAAAAAAAATCAAAAGAACTGATAATAAGTAAATAATTTATTTATTTTAACAGTATTAAGAACTTTTAAATACATACATGAATCTGTAATTTCTCTAACTGTATCAGGCTCAATTTCTCCATTCTAAGGAATTTTTCTGCCTTTGATTTTAAGCTGCACTCAATTTTCAGTAGCATTAACATTGGAGAAAAGTGTGGCTTAGATTCGAATAAATTCAATAAAGATGTAATGGTAAGGTGTAATTTATCTTCTGTGGATAATTTTTTTATAAGGTTTTCTCTATTATTGCATAATTAATAGGTTAAAATTGTTTTTCTTTATAGGCACACACTACTATTACCAATGAATATCTATTTTATGTACAAATTTTTGGAATTGAACTCATTAAAGTAGATTATTGATTAAAAACTGTGACTATAGTAATTGAAATAGTTCCATACATTATTCTTTTGCAAATTTCTAGTTTGAACTCCATTTTAATTGTTATTTTCTACTGTTAAATTTGATACTAAGTATTAAAATAATAGTTCTTGTCTTAAGTATACTTTATACTTTTAATCACATTATTACAATTAACTATTTATACTCACTTTAGTTATACTTTTTAATCACATTATTTTCAAATTAATCAAAAACAATTAATTATCTTTATCTTGGGTTATTAAAACAAACTGTCTCTTATTTTTTCTCATATTTTTTACAGTAAAAATACTGATTGAATTAAAAAAAAAAATCTGAAGTATTTTTAATATGGTTGCTTGTATTTCAGTTATGTGATAACATCTTTGGATGATCATATTTCAGTGTTATATTTCAATTGTACATTAGATTAATATTTCACATTTTCAAACTTTTATATTTATAAAAATTGCATTATTTTGCTTTTACTATGGTTTAATAAAAACATAGAATTAAAAGTAATTTAAATATTTTTTTATTTTAATCTTTAGTAATAATTATTTGAATTTTTATTGCCTATCATTTAAATTTTAGTAACAATCTAAATTCTCATGAGATTTGTTTTAAATGATAATATTTTAAAAAATTCAGTAATATTTCACCTGTAATATGTTAACAAATTTTTTGATCTGATTCAAATCTAATATTAAACATTTAAAATTTTCTTCCTATCCTTACATAATGAAATAAACTTTTTTATAGTAGTGATATGTTAATTGTGCATGTGCTTTCGTAAAGTGTTCTCAAAATAATTTTCACATTTAAAAATATTTATAATGACTTTAAATCACAAAGTTAATTTGACAAAGTATCTGATTAATATAATTGACCTTTAAATTCTGCTAATTTAAATCTTGTTTTTTTCCCCCATCATATGCCAAATTTAGGCATGACTGCTAATGCACTTTGAAATTTCATGTTGCATATTTTTAAAATTGTTATAGGTGTGTGTATCTAATCAAGCCAACTATACAAAATACCAAAATTATAGCTGACCATATCAATGCTAGCAAAAGCATAGATAGTCCTAAAAGATTTTGGATTATAAATGTACCCAGAAAGGTAAAAGTAATCTAGTTTCTACTTGTGTGTGAAGTTTCCAATGTATATGTTTATTTTTAATTTGGATTTTAATAATAGTTAATTTTTATTTGTCTGTTATTTTATATGTATAGATGTGAGTATTTTAAGGTACTTATATATTAGCATCACCACTGTAAAATTGTGGCATGCAGATTGTGCCCTGATACCAAAACAACAAAGATTCTGACATGTTTTATATGAAAAACAGTCAGATTTTGGTAAAAAAGGGGTCGATTTGCTTGGTGCCAATTTAGCTGTGGTGACGGCAATACATAAATACTGAATTTTATTTAAACCATTTTATTCAAGGAATTTTATTTCATTTGTATATATTATATAATTATATTTGATGGAAAATAGTTTTAAGTTTATATTCAAATTGAAAACATACAAGGTCTGTTAAAAAAGTACCTGACTGACCAGAAAAAATATTTTAGTTATTTTATGGGATTGGGATTCTCTCTCTCTTATCAAATTCAAAGCAGGCACCTTGTGTTTTCATAAACTTAGCCCAGCATTCTTTCTACTGCCAAAAACTCTTCTGGAAGGCTTCTTTTGGAATATTGTTCAACTCTTCTTTATCTCATTTCTACTCTGAAAATGGGACCCTTTCAATGGCATTTTCATTTTCTGGAAAAATTTAGGTTTATAAGTTGCAAGATTTTAGGTTCAGCATTGATAGTGTCTAGAAGGTCCTGTGCAACTGCAAGACAGAGTTTTTCTGTTCCATGGATAAAAGCTGCGGAACAAATTTTGCAGCCACTCAGCACATGATCACACAAAATTGCATGTGGAGAGAACCTGTGCGGGTATCTACTTGTTCAGCAGTCTCTCTTATGGTAAAATGACAATCTTTCACTATCAGATTTTCCATCTTTTAAGAAAGGGCTGTATTTTGAGCGGTTTTTAACCCCTAGAACCCTGATCACTCTCTATGGATGACTCTAACAACTTTTGAATTAATTAAAACCCCTCCTTGATTTGTGTGACCCCATAGCATTGTCTCCAAACACTTGCTGAATATTATGAATTTTTTCACTTAGAAAATCAAGCTTTTGACAAAAAATTATGATGTAGTACTTCTGCTCAAGTTTGTTCAATCATCTTTAGAGAAATAAAAAAAGGAAATGATTGGTACATTGGAAATAAAGGGGAAAAATTCAAGCATGTGCATTAAGGTGTCACCTCCCACTGTGCTGAAGTGACATTTTTTTAGAGTCTCTACTGTGCATAGGAAAATTTAAGGATGGATACTTTTTAACAGACCTTATATTTTGCTTCTTTTATTATGCAAATTTTATTATTTATAACTAGTTTTTTTCTGTTAAACAATATTTCTGAGATCTTTTTAAATAAAAAACAATTTTATAATGTAAATATATTAAAATACTGACAACACTACAAGCCCTAGTGGCATGGTTGAAAAATTGTACCTCATCTCTCTGAGATGGTGAGTAAGAAGAGCAGGTAGATTAAAATAGTTCTTAAGCTTTTAAGTCACTTAACTCTCACTAGGTTAGAGTGAGCATTAAAGAATTTAACATTTTTTTGTGTCAATTAAACCTTCCTAATTCCAACTCTATCTCCATTCTTCTCATACAGTTTTTATCAAAATTTAATTTAATTTTTATTTATTTTTTCAAATTTTTAAATTGTTATAGCTTATATTTATTCTTTTAAAATTATCTAAAGCACTCCTAATATTGATTATACACTGAATTGTATTTTCCACCTTTTACATTCATTCTTTCATTCAGTTTTCTCATGTTTTTAGGTTTAGTTCCATCTGCCTTGGCTTGTTTATTTTTATTCTGCCTCCTATCTTCCTCACATTTGATCATGTTGACTGCTTGCTGTCTCGTTCCCAGCTGGAAAATTTTGGTTTTTCGTATTTCTTGTAGCCCGCTTCCTGTGCTTCTGATTGGTTTGCTTTTTTCCCACCATGTGTTTGCCTCCTTCATTGGGTTTTGCCTCATCATTCTGTGTCATTGTTCATCATTCTTAGCATAAGCTCTAGCTTGTTGTTACTTGCTATTGATCCAATTTTCATTATGTATGCTTTTTTTATGCTTTTATGTTTTGCTTGTATGTTTTTTTAGAAAAAATATTGAAGTTCTACTTTTATATTGAAAATAATTCATTTGTATTTAAAAATGTAATAATTGTTATATAAAAGTTGTTAGTTTGAATTATATTTGTATTATTAGGGGGAAAAGAAATTCAGTTACGCTAATAGGGACAAAGAGTAATATGGCATTGTTACTACTAAACACTATGCTGGAATGTTTAAAATTGTAAATATCACATTATTCATTTTACTCAAAATTATGTATATTTCTTTACTCATATATTATATCAAGAATACACTCTCGCAATATATTTATTTAATAAAATGATCATTACCAACATCAATTATTACTTTTAATTTAACTTATTACAATGTAATTTAACTTTGTTAAACTTTAATATGTACATTTTCCTTCTAAATAACGTATTTTAAAGAAAAAATTGAGTGAAAAAATTCTAATTCTATATTTTAAAATAATTTTTTCAATGCTTTATATTTTAATAACATACTGTTTCTTTGTATTCTATTTTGATGCCTTGTATAGTAAGAATGCAAAAACAAAATTAATTTTGAGAAGTTACAGTTGAAGATATCCATTTTACAGAAATGCTAATTTATTTTATAATAATGCATCTTTTTTCCAGCTTTTTGCTTCTGAAACACTACTTGAAAGAGAAGGTGTGTATGGTTATGCCAAGCAGATGGAAATTACCTCTTGGTTTCTGGTGCCTTGATAAAGATGTATTTTCTCTTGAATTACCAGATTTTATGAATTCTTTTATTGGTAAGTTTTTTTCCACATGCAAAAAATAGTGAAATTCTAACTGTTTTCATGTTTATATACTTTTTATATGTTATAGTTCTCCCTCTCCTTAAGTGTTAGAGGTGGAGCAGCAAACTGTCTTTTGACAAGTTAAACTTTTATACTTAATTGCCAATTAAGTTCAAATGTGTCATGCATAATATAATTTTTTTTCATTCATAATTCAATTGCATGTAAAAGTCTAAAATATAAGAATAAATTCACATATGTGTGTGTATTTAAATAATGAAACATTAAAACTTTTTTTTATTTTATAGACACTCAATTTTTTTTATATTTATGAATAATCTGTATTTAAATATTTTTACCTTAAATATCTTCATAATTTATAGATTTTATATTCATGTATTATATTTACTCGAGTCTAAGCAGCATTTTTTTTCTTATGTCAATGACTACTGTGAAAATCGGGTGCAACTTATAGAATCAAAGGAAAAAAATTTACTGGATGGGGCCAATTACATGTTAATATCTGTATTTAAAAGTTTATAATACTGGCAAAATAACTAATTATTCACTTCTCATTTTAAATTTATTTTAATTTCGTAAAATTGAATATTGATAAACCATTTTTATCCTGTATTTTTTTGTTTTTGTTAAAAATTTGGGGTGCAGCTTAGAATTGAATAAGTACAGTATTTTGTTTTGTAGCTCTTATTTAAAATAATATTCCAATAATGATGAATAATGTACGTTTGCAAATCCTGTGTCATATTTTCAAATCCCGGGATTTCAGGATTACATTATCCAAATCCCAGGATTGAACTATTTATTAAAAACAGTTACACATTAACATAGTTGAAATTGCATAATAAAACTGAAAATATAATTAAAAATTGATTTAATAAATGAAACAAATGAAAAATTTATTCATCATAAAAAAGAAGTAAAAATTTTACATAAGAAAATTTTTAAAAAAAGCATTTC
>BMAO01010473.1:0-25092 GCA_019973975.1 Trichonephila clavata | reverse complement strand
ATAAATTTAAGAGGGTAACTTATGTTCTATACAATGTTTAATAAAGTTATTAATATTTAAATATATATTAGATTTATCACTAACTAATACCTTGTTACGATAAATATAATTCAAAATAATATTTCGATATATTGAGATGGATAAGTTAGAATTCCATGAGGGAACTTTAAGAATGTTAAAATTAAAATCATCTCTTTTATCATAAATATTGCTATGTAATTTATAGTCCTTAATATATAATGATACATCCAAGTAATTAGTTGTAACAGGATTATTATTAATTTTATGAAGCTTTAAATATTCCGGATAAAAATTGATATTGGATTATAATTATTATTTTTACCAAAAATAATTAGGTCATCTATGTATCTAAAAATGTAATAATCATTATAATAATATAATTATTTTCGTAAAAGTGTAAATATAAATTAGCCAAACTATTGCTAGCAGGGCACCCTGAGGCAAACCTTTGGTTTGTTTGTACAGAGAACCATTAAAATTAATGTAATTTTCTTTTAGGACAAAATTTATTAGAGTTCTAAATTTTTGTAAATTAATATTAAGGTTATAATATCTGTGATTATCCAAAATTACCCTAATTACATCATTGATATCAATAGAGTTAAAAAGATCTTCAAAGTCATAACTATGAACTGAATAAGTATTTTTATCTTTAAAAAAATCTATAATTTCTTTACTATTTTTAATTATAGCTTTATTACATTGCTTATTGATGAATTCTTGCAAAATATTGTGCAGCATTTTACCTGCATCAGTGATATAAGTTTTAAAACCATTTGTTACTGTTCTAAATTTAACAGGATTTTTATGAAATTTAGGTGTTAAAAATATATATGGAAACTTAATCTTATGAGTGGGAACATTCAATTTCTTTTATATAGCTGTGATTCGATTAGTAATTTCTTTTTCTGACAATTCCAATCTATTGAAAGATTTATTGTTTAAAAAATGTTCATTAATCATAGTATTATAAAAATACTTACAGATAATAGCATAATTACCAGGCACTTTATCTATGTAAACAATGATAAAATTCTTTTGTAAATCATAAATTTTCTGTTTTACATCTTTATAAGTGAGTACTGGTTTAGAACAATAGTTAAAATTCATCAGGTCTTTTAAAATATTGTACTTAAATTCATCAAATGCCTCTAAAGGCAAACCATATTTAACTGCAGATTTAGTAATGAAATTATTTATATCATTATTAATTTGATTTTTAACAGTATTATTGTTGCTAGAAATTGTTAATCTAAAACTAGTGCCTTTACTCATGATATCTTTTAAAATTCCATCCTTGACTATATTTAAATTGCCAGTTACTACATGTTTGTGATAGCTATCAATAAATTCATGATAGTTCTTACATTTACAGTCATCTATGTCAAGAGAAGGTGAGCTATTATTGTAATTAAAGATAAATCTGCCCATCGTTTTATTATATTTAAAAGCTTTTTTTAACTATTACATTCCTAACAGGAAAAAGTGACAAATGTTTATTGAAAACACTAGAAAAATTAACTTTATCAAATGTATTATTCATGAATAATAAAGTGCAGTATTCTGTAGTAGGTTTATTAAATTTATTGACATTTATATTGAATTATTAAGTAAAAAATTATTAATGTCTTTTATGATGTGAACTGCATGACACACCTTAAAGCACTCATTATTTAAAATTTCATCCAACAGTACAATTTCCTTTTTATTAAGACCAAACATGAAGTATTTGATCTGCTTATATATATATGTATATTAAAGGAAGAATTACACGTAATCCATTTAAAAAAACTTCAGAATTTTCAAATAAATAAATCAGTTTTAAAATGAATTCACATTATTATGCTTATATGCTCGTATTTTATGAATTTTAATTATGTTATCACAAAATCCATACCATTTTTGTTGTAACTACTTTTATATACTTGTCATTAAAACTCACTATATGTCCGTCAATTATTATAGGAGTAAAATTTCAAAATAATTTCATGAATTATAAAATTGTTTGTAAAAAAAATGTTAATGTTGTTTGGGCCCTCCCAAACAACATTTAAATTTGGGGGGTGTTTTGAGCATAAATCCAGTTTTCATACTAAATATACCAAACATCAAAAGCAAAAAAATTATAAAAACCACTAAATCAAATATTTTTATTTGAAGAGTACCGTGTCTTTTAAAACTTTCTTTCTTCTGCAAAATTAATTTTTTTATGAAGAAATATTGTAAATGGAATTGCTTTCGGAAAGGGAGGATTTAGATTTTAAATTATTTGGAGTGAGCTTGTACTTCTTGGGCACTCCGCCAATAAATCTCATTGTGCTTCAAAGTGCGTAATTATTAAACTATCAATCTATCCATATAATTAGGTTATGTAATTCGGAAAATTTAAAATAAATATTAAGTGCTTTTTTATGTTTTTGATACGATAAAACATATGTTATAAACATTCGCATTGTATGTTTGTTTCGTTTTAATTTCGAATACATTGTCTTACTTTTAAAAATAATAGAATATAAATAAGGGAATGGGATATACATTTTGAAAGAACAGATTGATTTATGATCGACTTTATGATTGTGAATTCTGAATAATCCTTTTTTTCCCTCAGCATTATGAAATACAAAATTCTAATTTATTTTTAATCGATAATAATCCCAAGCAGAGGCAACACTTATACAAAATGTACGTACGATAGGATAATTCAATTTTTTTATAAAGATTCTTTATTATTATATAGTTATTGATCTTCATCAGTCCTATTAAGTTTTGCATATGGTAAGAGTATATATATATATATATATATTTCTTATGAGATTTATGTATGAGCAATCATTTATTTTTTGGTCAATTATAATAACTAAGAAAAGGGAAAAAATGGTGTTATGGAGTTTTCATTTTATCAGTAATTTTTGCTCTGTCCCATTATTAGAAATACTTATGTGAATAAAACACTAAATGTAAATGTATATCCGAAAACGTTTATATAGTGGATTAAAATTAATAAAAAAAATACATTTTCTTAAATTTTAAAAGAAATATTTTTTTAAAAAAATATTGATACTCAAAATATTAACCTAATATAAAATAACAACCACAATCTTTTATAAAAAAAAACACTATTAATCAACGTCAATAACATATTTAAAATTCAATAAACATTTTTAAGGGAATATAATGTAAGGTGTAAAGTCGGGTAATATAACAAATGTAGGCTTTGACAATTTTTTTAACTTTAAAGTTCGTTTAAGGAAGATAATAGTTTTTGTGTAATTTTACCACTTCTCAGTTTAAAGTGCCTAAAGTGTTATTCCTAAATTTGAGGTAAAAAAAAATTCATTTCAGAAAAATAAGCAATTGACAACATCTAATCTAACTCTGAGTGAATTAAACTCTTAATAGTTGCACAATTTTGAAAAAAAAATAGTAAATCAAGTGTATTTTACAGGGTGAGTACAAATGATGGACCCAATTTTAAACAATCATACTTTCAAAACTACTGCATCCGTTTTTCAATAACTGATACATGAATGAAAAAAGAAATAAGAAATATACGAAGCTATTTTTTCTACCAATGGTCAACTTATTGCAGCACATTCGAGATCGCTATTAGTGAAATCTGAAGATGGCAGCTATGACAGACAAGAAAAGATTTGCAAATTAGTGTATGCACTGGTTTTTTTTCAGTTATTTTGTTGCATTTATAATTCGCTAAGGGAAAGAAGCACCAACCAGCAAGAGAATTCTGCTGTGGTATAATCAATTTAAGGTATCCGACTACCCTAAAACTGTGAATTTTGCCAAAAATTGATAATTTTTTTATGGTTTTATTTTATGGGCCATCTTATTAGCTATATAAAAATACCAAGTTTATCATTTTCCATTTACTAGAACAAAAACTACAAGTGTTTTAGTAAAAGCAGATGCCATTACTTTAAGCAAGATGTCATACCTTAAAACGCGTTTTACTCGAAATGTGATTTTTTGAAAATAATCAAACGGGGTCAGCAATTGCTAAAAAAGTTTTGAACATAACTGAAATTTTTTCTGTAAGTTTTGTATAATAGTAGAATTGTTTTAACCTTCAGATTTATCAATCACTGTTTTATTACAAAATTTAGAGTCCTTTATGTGTGAATATAATTACTGTCTTTTTAATCATTTTCAAATAGTAACCGAGATAAAGGGCTCTAGTTTTTGTAAAAAAGAAAATATCTCTTATCCTGAAGATCATTTCAAAATTGAATAATATAGCAACACATTAGATTGAAAATTTGTTCATAAACCTTTGGTGTAGAATGGGCCGCGTTTATGCTATTTTTTGTCATTTTTTACCTATTTTTCCCATTTTAATAATAATAATTTTTTTTCCTTCTGAATTTTAGCACATTTTTCTTAAAATGCACTAAACAAATCTAAAAATAACAAAAAAATCCCCATATCTCCTTTTTTAAAAAAAAAAAAATGTTGTCGCGTTCAGTCGTATACCTTAAGGAAACAGGTTTCGTATGTAAAACAGAAAAGCAACCTTCAACCAAGCTTCTTGGTAGTTCGCGGAAGTCTACGAGAAATGCCTCCTGTAAACTTAGAATGCCCCGGAAACGGTATGAAAACCTTTACGAAAAAAATTAAATGTCAAGCCGAACAATTGACATAACAAATAACAAGGGATGACAAAAAAGCATTTGTGCAGCATTACGAACCATTGATAGAATGAGGCCACAAAATGTATGGAACGAAATAGGTCCCAGATAGAACTTAGGCCATTTAACAAAAGGATCACACATCGAACATTAGTAACTGAAAAAAAAATTGGTATATTTCTATTTACATTCATATATCATTTAATGCAATATGTGCAATAGTTTCGAAAAAAGGATTCTTTAAAATAGCGCCCACCATTTGTATTCATCCTGTATATTCAAGGAATTTGTATAAAGACCAATGATGCTCAAAACAAATTATCTCGAAGTGAAACAATTACATTTTAAATAGTCTGATACTGTCATCGGACATGTAAAATGGGGAGTAGTTTTTTTTGGGAGGTATATAAGATGGATCCTTAGTGTATTAGTTTTGAACTTTCCACTCTTGAAATATTACAGGTATGATAAATAGAATGCAAAACTCGAATTCGTAATTTTAATGAATGTATAAAACTCAATGAATGAGTCACTTCTTGTAGGAGTAAATCCTTTCATAGCCATCTCTGAATAGGCAACTTTTATGGAAGTCAATTCATCATTGTTCCGTCATTTGTTCAACTTTACGTACTTAACAATAAATTTAGCATGTAGTTTTATGCGGTTTTTTCTTCAGATATCTCCAGATTTTAGGCAGCAATATCACTTTACTGCTTTATAAAACATAAAAAAACCTTAAGAAAAAAATATATTTCTTACTGAAAAATATATATTTATTTAAAAAAAATAGTACTACTACCCTTAAGGTACCCGACTACCATAAAATTGGGAATTTCGCCGAAAATTGACATTTTTTTTTTGGTTTTATTTTATATCTTTCTTATTAACCTTTTACAGGTACCAAGTTTATTATTTTCCGTTCACTAGAATAAAAACTAAAAGTGTTTTAGTAAAAGCATATGCCATTGCTTACAGAAGATGTCATACTTTAAATCACGTTTTATTCAAAATTTGTTTGTTTTTTTAATGCTCAAACGGAGCCGGTGATTGCTATAAAATCTTCGAAAATAATTAACTGAATTTTTTGTGTATGTTCTGTATAACAGTAGAAGTGTTTTAACCATCAAATTTATCAATCAATGTCTTATTACAAAATTTAAAGTCTCTTATGTTAATATAATCACAGCTATTTTTTAATTAATTTCATATAATAACTAAGATAAAGGGCTCTAGTTTTTATAAAAATTAAAATATCTCTTTTCTTGAGAGTCCTTTCAAAAATGAATAACGTAGCAACACATCAGAATTGAAAAATTGTAAATTTGTTCATAAACTTTTGGTACAGAACGGGCCACGTTAATGTTATTTTTTGTAAATTTTTACCAATTTTTTCCCATTTTAGTAATAATAATTTCTTTCTCTCTTCTTTTTTTAGCATATTTTTTTCTTAAAATGTACTAAACAAATCTAAAAACATATTTCCATTTAGGAAAAAAAAAATTGAGAGTAGTCGGATACCTTAAATGATTCAATCTTACTACAAAAATTTCAACCAAAATCAAACTGAATACAAAACTGAGAAACAAAAGTGTGAAAACTAATTTAATAAAGCCTGCTCTAAGCGTTGGGGCATAAAAAGAAACCAATGGAGACTTGCATTATTTATCACCTGACAAGTAATTAGAAATCTGGCAATTCAAGGGTTTTTTTTTCGCTTAAAGCACAATGGATTTAATATATGACAGCGACACCGACAGCAAAGGACATTCGTGGCGTTCCCTGAGTCTGTAATCAGGAAAGGTTATTTGGTTATTTGGAGAAAGGAATAGATAGAAATACTATATATATAGATATATACAAAGAGAAATTAATATTTTTGAGCATTAGATTTAAAGTTTGTGGAAGATATCATATATTTTTTTATTTAATAACAATATATGTTCTGTCATATGTTATCTACTGTTTTATTAATTACTTATGAGATATATTGGTTATTATCATGCCTTTAATTAGAAAACAATACATAAAAAGATAAAAATTCCAGAATCCAATTATTATATAATTTTATTTATTTAAATCTCTTTGATAGGAAAAGAAGAAGCATAGCAAAAATATTTATTATAACTTAATAATATATGCCGATATGAGAAGATCTGCTGCCGTAAGAAACATCACATTAGTGGTAATGGCTGCTTGCCTCTCTAAACCTACATCTGGTTATGGAACCATTGACAATAGGCCTTAATACACATACCCGATGGTTGTTCCAAAACTAAAGCGGGATTCTTTGCTGTTACGCTGTCAGTCTGCAGTCAGGCTTGATAGTTGTAATTTTAACTGATTGTAAGCTTTCTGGGTTTTTTTTCATTCTCTTAAGCATTGAAAAAATATTTCTACTAATTTCTGTTCATTTATATAGAAAAAAAAATGACTCACAATATCAAAAGTACTGAGAGAGCTTAAAATATGCACATTCATTAATTTTCACATTTAAATTTCTTCCACATAAATATACTAAGATAAAATCAGCACTGCTACAGTTGTTTTATTTTTTTAATTAAATCCATTTATTGAAAATATTTTACTTATTTTTTTCATGTTTGTAAGTTATCAACCAGCAATTTCAGTTATTTTTTTATATATAAAAATAATCTATCTCTCCGTATTTTAATCAAACTGTCATCACGTATTAATTACAGCCTATTAGAACAAAAACTCTTGAATCTGATATTGTTAAACAGTTATTTCTATTCCGATTTGTAAAAAGAGAATTCATTTTCTATTTTATTTTAAGTTAAGAATCATAAAATACAATTGCTTCTAGTGATGCTAAATTTGTTAATTTTGATGCCGTTAAAACTGCTTTTTAATTCATTTTATAGATATAATTAAATTCGCAAATTAATGTATGTATCCCAAATATCTTTTAAGCTTACATCTCTTTCTCTTAACTTTATTCTCTGAAATGTATGTTTGAAATTAAATTTTCTTTTAATAGCCATACTAAGATAGTTAACAGTATTTCAGAATTTTTATTTATTTATTGCATTACTTATTATTAATCGACTCTCAATTTTTTTTTTTATTCTTCGGTTCAGGTTGTTATTTTTTATTGTACGTTAGTTTTTCTTTTATTCATGCAATTATGATATTTAGGAAAATTATTGCCGATTGATTAATAAGCATTGTACAGCGTTTTTCCGAATTGGGGAGACAAATTCAGGACGGGGGTAATAGTAGGCAACATGGAGACAATAACTCGACATAGAACATAGTGTCACAAACATCGTTTAATTGGTGAAAATCTGGACAATAGTAGCCGTCGAGGGGACTATGAACCAGGCGAGGGGAGAGGACAAACGAAAGTGATTTGTTGTACCATGTAGGGTTGCAAATCTCTGCCAGTACTCAAATTCCCCATTCGTCTGGGGGGGGGATAATAGCGGGGAGCATTTTGTCATAAGTGGGCGTTGCATAAACGTGATGTTAGACTGTATTTAGTACAATGTCGGATAACCGGACGAAGATATGTGGATTTGCACCTCATGTATGGCCAAGCTGATTCCAATGGACGCATAGCACAGAGAATGTACCAGGACTACTTTCCGAGAAGATGAAGTCCTAACCATACCACTTTCACGTTACACCATCTGTTCTGTACCACGTTATACCTCAATGGTCTTAACTTCGAACAATTCCTGTCTAAATGAATTGTCGCTGCATTTCTGACATCGAGCTGTGATACACTGTTCGTAATGTAAATATGCTCCGCATGTAATGAATGTATTTCTTACCTCTCATTGCCATTTTTCATTCTATTCGACGTCACATCCTTCATAACAGTTTTTCAAATTACTCTACTTAAATGTGATTTCTGACTCCATGTTTTATGGTGATTTGCCGTCCTCAAGCTGCAAACTATTGCCCTTCTGAATTTGTGTGACGTATTTAGCACCACCCGGTATATAACTTACGTACAAGTCATTCAACACAAATTTGAGCATTCAAAAATTATACGTTAACAAGACTTAGATTATTTCAAGATCCTCTAAATTAATCCCTTAAATTTAAAAAATTCAAACATAAACAATAAAATTAATAGTGTTTAAGTTCTGTCATGTCATTAGTTCACTCATTTAGATAATTGCTTTATTTGAAACTGTTCAAAATTTTATTTTATTGGGATAATTTCATTGGTTTCTTAATTAATTTCTGAAAATAAAATAGGTTTCCTTTAAAAAAAAATGCTTACAAATTGTATTGTTTGATTAAATCATAAAAATGTTTTTTTTTTCTTATGAATGTTATAAATGAAAAAAAGTAAAAGGTATTAAATTGTCTTCAAAACTATTTAGTAAAATAGTTAAATCTTTAAATTTTATTCGAAGTTAAAAAAAAAATTAACAAAATATGTATTGGAACTAAGATCCCATGAAATGTAATTAAAACAAATGATAGAGAAACTGTTTTTTCACATAAATACTATCCTCAAATTTTTTGAGTGTCATTTTAATTTTGCTTAGGGAGCCGGGTAATCAATGGCAAATGACTCAAATTTTGATAGTAACTTATAATATTTCATGCATGTTTTAAAATAAGCCCACTAACCATTAAAACATTCAAGAAATCTGGAAATATTCGCGGATGGATTCAAACTAGTAAACATAAAAGCTCCTTATATTGCGTCTAGACTGTAAGGAGACAGGAATATACGAGTTTGAAAAATGATCAAGGAAAATAAAATTTTATGAATCAAAAATTTCATAATTTATTTAAATTTGTAGTTTAAAACGCATATTTTTTTTTTGTAAATATTTTTTCAGGTGTCTACGAACATAATCATTATTATTTTCTTTCTCAAAAGTTTCTTGCTTTTTATTTCATTTCTTTTTGGAACAATACCTTCATCCGGTTGAATAAAAAGGCTTTAGCTATTTGAGGGGATTTAAGTGTACACTGTTAATGCTCATTAAGAAAAATATGTCCCTTGTTAGTTCCTTATATGTTCCTTGTTTTCACATTATGTATTTGAAATCTTATGATGTATATTTTCCAAAACGCTGGCATTTTAACTCATTTTTAACTTTCGTTTTATAATATTAGAATTAGAAATTTAAATTATATTAAACATTTTACCTATAAAAATAAATATTTTGTTTGGTAGTTAATAATGTAGCTATAGCTCTACATTTATAAAATTAATTCCCTTTTTAAATTTATTTTAAACATTTTTATTTTTACCAATTTTCTTAAAGTCCTTACGATGTAATAAATTACAATTAACAATAAAACTACTGTATATCTTAATGGTAAGTTACGAAATAAATTTTCTTTTTCTCCTTCGAAAACAAAATAATTTTGTCTAAATCATAAAAATTTATAATCAGAAAAAAAATTCCCTTTACAGTATCTCAAATAACTTTCTTTTACTTAAAATACATTATTATATCTATCCTTTTTTTAAAAAATATGCTACTGTTTTGAATGAGATACATGTAAACACTTGAAAAACCTTAATTTTTTTATTCGTATTATATTACTTTACATATTAACCAAGAAGTTTATTACTTTAAAACTTATTTTTTTGAAATTATGCATCTACAATTACTATATTACTTTTACTATGGACATAATTTACTTTACTATGAAACTTAATATATAGTCATTAAAAATTAAAATAAATATAAATCAATTGTAAAATAATTTAATTACTAAAGCTTTGTCTTTTTTTCTATCAAATATGTGTACAAGCAATAATATTTAACCAGGCATCACTCGCGTGAAAAAAATGACCGAAATTTTTCGCGCAGGGTGTGTCATACCCAAGGGTGTTTACATTGTGTTTTTACCGTAAAATTTGTATACAAAGGTTAAAAAGGCAGGACCGTACGAAGTACAAAATGTTTATTACATTTTTCACACTTAAATTTAGTTTTTCTGTTCTTTTTATAAGGGCATTCAGTGCATTGTTTATACTTAATCGCTTCGTGAGTGAGTGTGATGTTTTCACTGTGTGACTTAATTTTTTTAAATCTGTATCTTTTTAAAACTAAACATATAGGAGTAAACTTCTTTATTCTTTAAATTTAAAAATTTAAAAAATTTCGAATTTCTTTTTTATTTTCTATTATTTTGTTCCAGCAATAGTTTTTTTTTCAAAAGTTCATTTGAATGTGGATAAGATGTGTACCAATTATCTCCTTTAAAATTACGTTCTTCTCAAATGTTTTTGTGTCTCTACATATAAAACATTTATTTTCAACAGTGTCTCTCTTTTCTAAATCCGGATCGATTTCAGTGTAGGAATCATACTTGCTGTTACATTCTCCATTTGCTTTTTCCTCATCATAAACGCGAAGAGAATTTCTTCATCAGAAAATACTGTTGTACTACATCTATTAAATACTGTATTTATTAAATTACTTAAATATCACATTTCTTCATCATAACTACAATAATACGCCATAGAACAAGGAAGATTTAAAACGTGCTCATGCATTCATAACTATAACGCTGATTTACGTGCAGGGCATGACATACCCGAAGAGGTGATATCCAAAAATATATATTTAGAATTCGCTCACAAGCTAAGCCCGCTCAAAGGATATGACCTTAAGTCAGCTACACGAGAAACTATCCATTTTTCAAAAAAGGTTTAGAAGGAGCTTTGAAAAAAGTTATCAGTGGGTATGACACACCCTGTGTGGGTTGTTCCGGGTTAAATTATATTTAACTATGTGTTATCTCTTATTATCATAGTTAAATAACTGATTAGGATTAAATTACAGTTGTAACATCACATAAATTTATCTCTTATGAAATTATCTTACATTCGTGAGAACGATTTCAAGGGTTAGCAAATCTGGTGAAAAGAATTGAACGCTCAAACATGAATGAAACTATAAGTTCCCCCAAGTCAGTGCTTTTCATACTTTCAGTATTTGCGACCCAATATTCAATCACAATTTTCATCGCCTCCCCTCCATACAATAAGAATGTATTGAATTCAATAATACTATACTTTGACGCGAAAGCTACAATACTACTTTAACCTCTTAAGTGCCCCTATCATATATAACCATCTCACTCAGTAAAAGCTTTGTAGCGGTACCATCTATATAAGCCAGTAACTACCTCCGCACCACGGTGATCATTTTGGTGTAGTGGATAAGTTACTCGGCTTCAGATCCAAAGGTACCTGGTTCTATCCTACCGGATAAGCGTGCCACTTCAGCTTTAACTGCCCCGGACTTACGTATACGTCTTTCCGAAGTACGATCTTTTCTGTGGACTGCTATCCATAATATTATTCCGAAGGCTTTGGGGAATGCAGTAAAATAACCTTGATAGTGTTTGCGAAGGTTTTACTTATTTATTCCTTTTCATCACCTCCACACCCAATGCATCACATACGCGCTATTACTTGGAAAACGGGGGGATGAGGGAGCTAATCACGTAGATTTTAATCGGCAGTAATTATAAAGCGGAAAAATTATTAAGATAAGTGTTAGTTTTTGTAAAAATACTATGCATGTCAAGCTCGTGGGTCACTGGTAATTATTAAACTTGTTCTTAACTTAGTATTGTTAAATTAATTATAAAATACATTGTGCAGTACTGATACATTTATAAGTGTATTGTATCAGTGTAAACGTGTATTATATTTTTCATTAAGTTAGAATGTATTTTGTTTGTTTACTTCTAATAAATTAATATTTTTTTAGAATAATCTTTTGTTTTCAACTTTTTAATATACTCACGCCCTTGTAGAGTTATAAGCACTCTAGGGGGCGTGCCCCACAGTTTGAGAAACGTAGTCTTAAAGAGAGAAAAAGATAACGCGATGATTTGTAAAGTTTCTTTTATTCACACGAATAAAAATATTGCATCGGACATCAATTCTGAAAAAAATGCTTTCCATCAAAGCGTATGTTAACATACAAAAACATCTACTAGGAAAAAGAGTGTAATTTGACAAAGTAACACAATCATATATGTTTCTTCTTGTTTTGTCTAAAATCTTAAATGAGTTTATTCTGATAATAACATATTTTAACATTTCTCCACCAAAAAAGAATTCCGAATTAAGTATTGATTTATGACTCATATCTAGAAAAGGATGCCTATATATTTATACAGATAATGTGAAATCGTACCAAGAAATGAGCATTTCTTTTTGACTGAGTTTCTACAAATGATAAATGCTAGAAATAAGTTTATTACTCATATAATTTGAATTAATCATAAGTTTTTATTTATTGTTTTAATTCTGTGTTTCTTAAAATATTCTTCACTATAAATGGAATAATGTACTACAATTGAAATTTGAAATTAGCTCTAAACTATAATTTTAATCTAAATGATAAAATAGTTTAATAACATTCAATGCACAAACAAAATTGCAGTTCAACACTAATTAATAATAATGTATGTATGATATAAATAAAAAAGCACACTAAATATATAAACATCAAATGAATGTATAAGTCAAAATATCTAGAGAGCAGTATTGATTATATAAACAGTGTATCAGATCATAATTAATTCCAAAATTATTATACGTAATTTATTTTTTATAATAGATATTTATTGGAATTACATTCTAAAATATTAATTGTATCTGTATTACTCGTAGTTCGTACAAAGTTAAATTTTGTTAACTTTAATTTTTTAATGACAATATATAAACATTATACACAATAACACTATTAAAATGTACAATATTTATTTACCTAAGGGACACTTGTCAACACTCAATTACTCATATAAATAAATTTCGTCTGGAAATTTCTCTAACATATTATTTAATAATCCTCAATACATAATTGTACCCAAATTATTCTCCTTTTTAGCTCATTTTTATATATCTATATACATCTTTCTAAAACCCTTTTTTTGGTTTTACAATTTTAATGATTTTACTATCTATATATAGGCTTAAGCAGTAGTGTATTACAAATCAAATACAACTGCCAGTTTTTCAATCTTTTTTTTTTACTTTAGATTCAATTTTTTCACAAGTATCCTCAAAGAAGGTTAAGTAATATATGTCTGTAAAATACCATTACAATATATTCTCTTGGTCACAGCTTGTAGCTCACTTTCCACACAAACATTGTGTTTCTATCTGAAATTTAGTTTTTATTGTTTTAGGTCTATTCCGCAATTCACATTTTTCAATAGCAATTTTTTTTTCCTACTTTAGCACCACCCTTTGAAAACGTGATACTTTTGTACATCGCACTAGAAAGTTAAAGAATATTTTCCACGTTTTTTCGTCCAGATGGTTTTTAGTCATTCCATTCTGTGAGTGCCTAATGGACCTACATAGATTTTTCTCCCTTCGAACATTTTTGTATGTTCCCCCTCCCCGCATTTTTTTCTCGAGATACCGTTGATGCCTTTTGTGGAAAAGACGTGCTTTTTTGAATCTCTTCCCCCTGTCTTTGGTTCCGGAACACATTTGAACTGAAACAGCTATTTGCATATGAATGCAAAGAAAAATTCTTCTCGTATATATACCAAAATAGAATCACAGTTGAAGCTAAGAAAAATATAACTCATCAATTTTTCCTATTTCTTACCACATGCGCTTACAGATCCCCATTTACGAGAGATTTATCTGTTTTTTCTTAGAATTTTGTGTTAGTATTTTTACCAAAGTATGACGATCAAGATCGACTGTTGCGTCTGCTTCCTTTTAACGCTGAAAATATTAAATGCATTTTAAATTCAGTTGTTCTTACTGTTTAATATTTATAGATTATAAACTGGTAATAAATGTATTGTATAAAAAAGATGAACATTTGCTTTTAAAACATTTTACCTGACTAATTATAAATATAGTTTAAATATTTAAAAATACACATGAATTGTCATTGCTGCAATCTTTATATATATATAATATAAAGAGAAATGTAACATTAAAAAGGATGTTATATAGTATATTTAGTATATTTTTGTTTAATAAAATGTTTTTGATAATCTAACTTCATATTTTAAAACCAACAAAATAAATTTTAATATTTTCATATAAAAATGTATTAATAAGTTTTTAGGTTAAAGGAAATGAAATTTTGTTAGTAGTCTATTAGAGTAATTTCTAGTTTTTTTTCATTAATTAATTTAAATTCATTTTTATACATTGGGAAACGAAAAAATATATTGCAACTACAATGACAGAGTAATTAGAACATTGAATTAGAGTGTTTAAACATAAAATTAAAACGATGTGATACAGTTCCATAGTAAATGTAATGATGTTTAGCAATATTTCATCATTTATATTTAAACTTTACTTCTTTCCAAACATACTTCATTGCAATAATAGGAATGTTATAATAACTTTCGTTAACAAATTATTTACAATTGTATTCTTTCACGAGATATTTTTTAAATCGACAAGCATGTACACCATTTAGATGGTTGCTTATCTCACCAATCATATTCATAAAATATTCTTAGACTAATAGAAAGAATTATTAAATTTGATGGTAATATAAAATTTAAATACACTTGTTAAATATGATTTATCAGTATAATTAGGGTTGATATTTGAATTATATCAATAATAAAAATTTCCATTTAAATTTATTTTCTTTAAGAAACGCAAATTTTTAGCCTTGGCTTATTTGTAATTATTGTACTTATTATAAGAAAAGGGATTAGAAACGCAAAATAACTCTTTAGACGAAATCATTCAATTTAAAATTACATAAGAAAAAATGAATAAAAAAATTACTTTAGAAAAGGACTAATATTTAAGCAAAAGCAACTCGAAATAAATCTCAGGCAACAAAAATATTAATTTATTACCTTCATATAAAGAACGAAATGAAATTCAACTGAGTGTCAAGATAACAATTTAAAAAAAAAATTTACAGATATGTTGCATTTAACTTGAAGTTCCATTCTGACAGCAAGGAGATAAATTATTCAGAAACTGAAAAAAAATAAAATTCCATTTCATTTGTAAGTACTTATAATGCTACTCGTAAGATTTGTGTTGTATAAAAGAATAATAAAATTTGTGTATAAATATAATACTACATTCTCTTTCTCGGGCAATAATGATTTCTGAATTCTTAGTATTATTTGGCATGAATTTTAAATATTTTTTTCATTAACAATGTAAATATACAAAAAAAGTTTCCTTTTATAGGATTTAAATAAATTCGTTAAATATAAATTAGTTAATTTTAGTAAATTGTAATATATGTATCTATAATGCTGCATATATATGAATATATATATATGCACAGACACACATATATATATATATATAGATAGATAGATAGATAGATAGATAGATAGATTACAGGAATATTTATTCATGATAAATTTTTAAATAATGACTATTATTTTCTACTGTATATCATTTTCAAATACATAAAACAACGCAAGTAATGTGTAATGTGCAAGTAATGTGTGCCGGTTTATTACTTATATGTATCCAACTGTCAAGGGTTAAAAATAATATATTTATAAATGTATTCAATTTTTAAAAACTATATAAATATGTTTTAACAAAAAAGGTTTTGCCGGAATTTATTTTTATTTTCGTTTCCAGTAGGTGACAAAAATTGCCAAAAATAAAAGAAAAGATAACTATTATAACAACTAATTACATTAAATACATTATATCCACGGGGCCACTGTCTGAGTGGTAGTGTATCGCGTTTCCACGCCACAGGTACGCGGTTCAAATCCCGCGATGGTCAATTTCGACTTAGCCTTTCATCCCCTCATAAGATGAGTACCAAGCTTTCTTGGGAACTGAACACTAGGGTTTCGACTTACCACTTGATCAAAAGATCTGCACTGCAGCGCCTAAAGTCACATAAACTGAGATAGGAACAGTAGGCCTTGGCCCTCATGGGCTGTTGCAGAACTGAGTTCAGAACATTTTATCCATAATGTTATATATACAATAATTTCTGAAGTATATATATACACTCTTTTTTTGTTTATATGTATAATATCTTCTCTCTTCTCTCTTTCTCTTAATGTTATAAAAAATAAATTATTTTGAAGAAAAAATATTTTTAAAATTTTTTTTTGTAGATTGTTTTTTGCAATTTAAAACAAACCACACTGACGTCCGACAGTCCCTCTAAGCAAACGAAAATTTGCCATCAAGAAAGAATGAAAGCAACATTAAAATACAGAACTAATGTTAATTTTAGAATTAGTTGATTTATTACTTTTTAAAATTAAAATCATGGTTTTAAGCAACATTAAAACTAAGGTCAGTTTTGTTCATATGACGAGGTAAATACTTCAATATGTTCTTGATTCTTCAAACATTTTTCGGATTTGGAATGCAATATTAAATCTTAATAAGACAAGGGTTTAAATACTATTAGTATTGTTCAACGAATGATAAGGTGATGCTCTACATAATAGCTCTTGATACTTCGTGATGTGTATTTACCAGAAATAGCAAATTCCCTTCAAAAAATTTATAACAACTTTTAAATATTACGCCGATCATTTTTAATACATGCGCTATTTTGAGGCAAATACTGAAAAAGTATTTTGATTGAAAGCCTTGGAAAACAAAAGAAACTTTCTGTTTTATAGTCTGGAATACTGATTAAAAATATCAGGATCTTCTTTATCGAGTTGATATTGGTGTAAAGGACGTAACAATGATATTTAATGATGAAATAGTTGATCGTCTAGAAATTATAAAGCGTCTGAGTTTTAAATTAAAGGATTTTTTTTTGTAATCTTTGCTTTTAAGGCTGAAAATTAGATTATAGCTAGCAGAGATTAAGTCTAGATATTCGATAAAGGAGATTGGAAAAGTTCTGAGAATAAGAAAAAAAATGGATGAACACTTTATAAAATAAAGAATTTAGCACATGAAATGGCTATACTTTAAATCTAAAAGACTATATTTTAATGTAAAAAAAAATAAAACTCCTTAAAATTGTTCCCCCAGTTTCCAATTTTCAAGCTTTTGTACAAGATTAACAAATGTCTGGTGGCAGAACTAGTATATGCGTATTGTATTTGTAGATCTTTTTCCTGTGTTCTTCAGTTTTGGGAATAGGCTCAATAGATTTTTATAGAATAATAAATAAAATAAAAATAATTAATTTATTTTTTTTAATTCTAAAATTACTTAAACACGAAATATATTAAAATTTGAAAAATACAGAGTGTAAACTTTTATAAGATTTAATTTGGAAAAATATAATATATGATCTATGCTGTGCATTTTTCAAAAGTTACTTTGGGGGAAAGAAACGTAAGCCATTTCGGTATTTATATTTAGGCTATTTGAAACTACTCTAACTTTAAAATAAAAATAGGCTCAATATTTTAATTATTGCGTTTTTGCGCAAACTTTAAAAAATTCATTTGAAAATATGCAAATTTTACTGGTGTTTGAGAAATCCAACTAGAATGTCAATATAAGTATTTTAAAAACTGGCAAGTTACTGTTCCACTTAATACAAATAACTGCTTATGTGTTTTATCCAAATTAAAGTAATTCTATTGAAAAAATGGATAAAATATCTTATTTTTCTTGTATTATATTCTTGAGTGTCTTATAAGAAGTTATAAGTTTATTCCCGTTCATCGACCTATCTATTTATATATGTATATTTTAATATGCCATTGTAAAAATGTATTACTAAAAGTGGGTTACTTAGGTAGTTTTCTAAAATTATACAATATATGTATGAAAAATGGAAAAGTAAGGAATTAACAACCAAACAAGTTAATACACGTAACTTTCTAACAGTGCAAAGGAGTACAGCAATACTGTTACGTTAATCAGGGTTCGAGAGTTTTACGAAAATCAATCGCAAAGAACAAGACATTTCTTTAAGAGCGATGAGAATTTTTTGTCGAAAATCAATCTTTGAAGTACAGGATTTAGAAGCAAAATTCGCAGAATAAATATCAGAACCTTCAACAGCTATCAGACACAATTATCAGTGCCTAAAATACCTGTACGTGAAAGATTATTCTCAAGCAATCGCTCATTCAACAGCCGAAGTAAACACTAATCGCTTCAATGGTCAAGGCAAGACTACTAAACACTGGTCGAAACAAGACTAACTTTCGGCAAGCATCTCTCTATTTATAGGCCACACGGATCTTTCGAGAAAGATCCGTTTACGTCATAGGTCTTGAAATTAATGGATTTCTGCACAACTTTTCAGAAGAATTCAGAGGGTTCCAAACTCGCCAAAAAATGGTCACCAACATAATCACCAAATCGCCAACATAGGCCAAAATGGCCACCAGTCACAAGTCACTAACTTGGTCGCCAAAAATGATGCCAACTTGGCTCTATCGCCAAGATTTCACTAAGTTAATAGTGAATCACCATTAAAACGTGAGAGACGGTGTTGTTTGAATATTACAATTTTAACTTAAAATAAATATTACATAGAGTATTATAAATGCATTACACATCCAAATGCAAATTATTTACACTATTTTATACAAAATTCATAAAAATGCGATAAATTTAGAATCTACCAAAAGACTTAGAGCTAAAAAGCAATTGAATTAATCAATTTTATTTAGGATGACATTAATTACATATGACACAAAGAAACTTTTACCGAAAGATGTATTGGATTCAAAAATAAATTTAAATCATGTTCTAAAAATAAGAATTTTAATAAAACCAGACGGCTAAGAAATCAATAGTATCTTACTTCATAAATTTAATTTTAAATGACACTTTTATCGGTCCTCAATACATATGTCGATGATAAAAACTATAATGTTATTCATCTAATGTTATCTCAAAATGAATAGTTCTTCATTGATTACGGAAATGAAATCTACACGTATAGAATCCTCCCAACTGACTTTATCTATACTTGTCGAAAAGTTCTCGTTATTATAATGGATTGCTCCAATCAAGATGCTTTACTCTTCCTTCCTCTCAAAGTAATTTGTGTCATTTTTATCTATGAAATGCGAAAGATAAATTGCATTTAGGATAATAACTAGCGATACTTTAATTAATTGAAACTGCAAAATAAGTATTTGGGGCTCTCATTTTGTGTGATATCTTTTAAATTGAATGAAGCAAACTCTTGAGAATCAGAGCGATAGTTGCTCGCACAATCAAGCTTTTCCATTGCTTAGTTTCAATTAAGGATGTTGCTGGAAATGCAATTAGAAAGCAAACTGGCGTCAATATTAGTGAAGTCGTATAATCCAATTAAGTCCTACGTTATTTTATTAGAACATGTGCTTAAATAAGGATATGTTTAAATTATACGTCGCATTATTTAGCCAAAATATATGCTTAATTAATCTGCTTTAAATTACCTTATTTATGAAATGCCAAATTGAATTTGTGTGAGGGAATGTTTTCAGAAAATACAAATAACAGTGTTATTTCAACAAAATTAGAAGTTAAAACTTAAGAAGAGATTTTTAATCAATATAAAGAATGCATAGGATTATATGGAGTTACAGATTTCTCTATGAAAATTTTTGCATATAAATTAAATTTAATTTAATTTAAAATAAAGCAGTTATAGAAGTAACATATGTTTGTGAAAATTACATTTCTTCCTCTTAATTATATCTTAAAGTAAGCGTTAAGTAAGTAGTAAATATAAGAAATATTGATGAAGTAAATATTTATTTGTGAATTAGAAACATAGTAATATAATTTCCTCAGATATAATCCAAGATGATTATATCTAAACATTGTTAAGCGTAGAATATTCTCGATTATAAGCCAGTTTAGCAATGATTAATGAATAGTTGGTGTGTTAGTACATTTGCTTTATTTAATTATTATTTTATTGAGTCTTAATAATTCATTATATAAACAATATGATCCTATTCAACTAACTACATCAAAAACATTACAATGTATTTTGTTTAGGCACATTTAAAAAACGTTAAATACATTATTAATTTACAAAAAAAAAATACAACAATTTGATAGAGAATATTACATAACTAAGTTGATTTATATAGTATGGAATGTATTAAATAAACAGCTTTATAATTAATATTTAAAGCTAATAACTATTTAGCTTTTACATCTAAGTATTTGTTTAATATATTTTTTGAACACTTAGCCTACAAAAAAAAAATAATTCTTTCAAATACAATTTCATCAATAATCTTTTCGGCTGCAAGTTTATTTCCCTTGACTAACCTGTGGAGTTACTTAAATAGGTTGTTTGATAAGGATGCCTTTCTTGGAAACTTAACGTGGGAAAATTAGAAATTCTAATTAACTGAAGGTGAGTGAGCAAGTGGATATCTAAGTCGCACTGTTCAGCTACTCGAGGTCTTTTGGTGACGGACCTCGTAACTTTGAACCATGATGACACTTAAGCTGGTACCCCCTTTCCTAACTGCCACACCACACCAATGGGAGGACGTTTGAACTCTCGATAGATTTAATGTGCATCGCAGTAAGTGGTACTGGGCTCGAACTCATGACCTGCCAGTGACGATCCAATACCTTGAGTACTAGGCTACCGCAGTCACAAAATTAGTAGAGGCGCGGAAGTGATATTAACATCGCACTCTAAAGTCACACGAGGGCTATTGGCGATAGACCTCATAATTTGGAACCATGGTCAAGTGACGAGGACAACTGAGCTGCAACAATTCCCCACATACACTCTTAACTTATACACCACACCACCGGGAATACTTTGAGACTCGATAGATTAAATGCACAGCAGCCCTCACTACGCGGTGGGTCTCCAGCGGCACTAACTATTTATTTAAAAGATTAGTAAATGAAACACAGGAGAATGGTTGAATGAGGCATTTAAGAGAAATGCTGAACAAAAAACAGAGAAGAACAAAGGAGAATATAGATCATTTCTACCAAAAAGCAGTCAATGAGAATTGCACATTACACAAAATAAATAAATAATATAAAATAAATATTTATATATTGAAGTTTTCAAAAGAAAAAGAATTAAGTGTTGTTGGTAATAAATAACAACTGATAATAAAATAACACGAAAAACATAACGAGCACAGAACCTCTCCTGTATACAATGAACTATAAGATCAGGCTGGCAATTGTAGAACGGGATGAACAAGCAATTGTTGTCAGCGTCAGTTTGGTGGTGAAATCATAGTTAGCAAGTTTGAGTAGTAACGCTGTCTATTAAAAAGTCCCCGCAGCTAGTAATAACTCGAGATTGACGGCTTAACGATAATTGAGATATAGACGAGGATTTGAAACTTACATTATAGAAATATTACTGATGTAAGAGAACCTCACTCTTTTTCAGTGATAATTTGAGTCTCGTTGTTAGGAATCTCATATAATTATACCTTATTCTAATGTAACGTCAGGTCATTAGAAGAACACTTCCCGACAATACTTATCAAGTTTGATGTGCAGGGGTATGAAAGTCAAGTCTGATGTGCAGGGCAGCAGAATGCTCATATGGGACACTGTAATCTTTTAAAAGAGACCATGTATTCTTCCCTCATACAATGGGGTAAAACAGATGTGAGCCAATTCTGAAAAAGGCTTTGGTGTTGCTGAACCAATTTCTTCTCCAACACCCCGACGATTTTAGTCTCAACGATCTACAGAAAGGACACTCCTGTAAACTGTTTCTATTGTCTCCTTTCTTCACACATTTGGACCGCAATTATTTGAATGAAAAAAATGTCGGTCTTTTGTGATAAGTACATAATCTGAAAGACGTTCTTTGTGAAAAATTGACAGGTCGATTGATCCACCCTAAATATGGTGCACGAGGAACGGTGATGTAGTCGATCTTAGTCACGCTGGCCTATTGTCTCAAAGAACCAATGGAGTTGGGACAAAGACGAGGAGCATTATTGAAGGCGTGAAAGAGGCATGTCCAGGGGTTTAAAGGGTCTGCTCGAAAGTTGACGAGGGTATTCTCCAATCTTCTGCATGATCTTACGCCTCAGTTGTTTCTCCTTCTTCGAAGATACGCGATAGAGGTTGCGGGGGCAGCCGCAAACGAGAGACAATCATCGGAAGATCAACGAACATTAAACAGGACATGAACTCTTTTCCAGCAAAAGACAATAAACAGTAAAATTTGAAAATGAATTTAGTTTTTTTAAAAAATTAGTATGTAAAGAAAAGACCTTTGGGCTAATAGCTGTTTGTTCCCTCGCTCTACCAAGTAAGGAAGTAATTTCCTTATACTTATAACTATTATATTGTGTGTGAATGAATTGGTTTAAATTAAACCTGTCCACATGACTAATTTTATCAGAAATTATGAAAAGTTTTTTTTTGAACAAACAAATTAAAGAGGAAAATAAATCTTGTATTTTTTTTTATTAAAAATGAAATTAAAATGCCACAATCTAATCAACAGAGATACTATTTATGCGCATTAATATTAACAAACATATTCTAAACACAAACCGATGAAATCAAAAATAAAGAAATTCTCAGTTCTTTCTTAACAATCAAAATACTTTCACTGCCGATACTGAAACTAAAACTTCATACTACTTTAAAGGCCAGCTAAAAAGTAGCCATCTATTTTGCCGCAAAAACTTGCAAGGCTTTCAGAAAGGAAAAAAAATAATAACTGCAGTTTTCTATAAAAAAAATGTTTTCACGGCGCTTCACATTTAGTGATCAAATGAAACTCAATTCAAAGGAATGCGCATTTTGTAGCCAAAAGATTTCTCTTTTCAAAGTTATTGAGGGAAAAAAAGCACTCTTGCTTCTAGCTTTCATATTCCTGGCATGTTAAGCCACTTCGAAGTGAAACGTCCTATTTTCCATTCTATCTTGGTGTCTTTCAAGCATACTTAACGCAACTTGTTGCAAAGCGTATTTTTTTTGGAAGTAAAAGAAGTGTTGTTAGAGGGAACATTTTACGTAGGAAAATGTATTTTTTTTTTGGTAGGAGGAATATACGCGGTTCAACATTTCACCATTTAATATATATTTTTTTACTTATTTTTATTTCAACGAATAAAATTTCTCACAAAGATATTCAATGGTCCTGCAGATGTGAACATAACAACTCTAATACACACATTAAGTTTCATTTATAAGTATCTTCTTTGTGTGAATATTTTTCTATAATACGCTAGTTAATGTTTTTTTTTATTTTAGCCGGAATATATCTTATAATTAACGATTCTCTAAGTACTGAGCAACATTGAAGAGGACGAAAATTTTCTTATTGCTTGGATTTTAACCAGCCAGTAAATTCAATTCATGATGCATTTAAAATTAATTTATTAATTGTATACATATGTAATAATATATTAAACACTTTTCTCATACTTTTAAATAATTTTATGTTAAGTGCACACTAAAAAAATAGTGTAGATTTTATTATTTAAATACCAGTAGAAAAAATTCGTAAAAACAATTTAAAATATAATTATTAATTACATAACTACTTATCACGATTCCATCTAAAGTTTTTGAAGTAATCCAAAATAATCAACTAGAATTTTAATTTAGCATATTGAAAGAAAGAATAAACATTTCAGGAGTGAAATATTTTATTCAGATTTTATTTAGAAAAATACTTAAGAAATCATTTTTTCTACTAAATTCGTTTTTTGATACAATATTTCTTTGCAATTAAGTTCATCTACACATTACGGTACTTCAAAGAAAGTACAGTATTAAAATTTTATTGAAAATTTGAATCGAAAAAAATAAATTTAAAGAAACTAATTGTATTAGATACAATTTTAAAGTTGTATTATTCTTATAAGATAATTTTATTACTCTAAATCTTATTCCTATTATATATATATATAAACATTTAAAAGTCTTTTAATCGAGTATTATATTTTCTACAGTTAAAGTTCTTGAAGAAGAAAGAAATTAAAAGAGTATAATAATATTGAAGAAAAATAAGGCTTCCCGGGTCACACTTGAACACCCACATATATGTATATGTAGATACTACATTTTTACTTTTTTTCATTCTACATATTGTCGATAGTTATCAAGTTATTAGTTATTAAGTTTTCTTTGGATAATTTTTATTCTCATGTTACTTTATTAAAATCACCAAACAAGTATAAAAATATTATTTATATACCTCTCGTAAAAAGGTTATAATTTTAAAATAAAATTTGAATAAATTTCTTTTTGAAAAGTTTGAATATGTGGTGAACTTTATAAAAATACAAAAAGAACGATATTTTCTTTAATTAAGGCATACTTAATGATCTAAACTGTATTGCCGCAGCATATTTATCCAATTATTTTAGCCAACAATTTGCGAATTACAGATGTACTGCAGTAACCACAATATCTTACGTTTGAAGTCTGTATGCTTATATCTTTGTTCATTTCTGATTTCTTTATGTAGTAATTTTTATAATATGCTGTCATTTAAACAGTTATTTTACATATTTATTTTCTTATTATTGTGTGACAGATTATTTATTTTCTTCGAAGGGAAAGAAATCAAAGAATGAACCAGTAAAA
>BMAO01010472.1:0-37272 GCA_019973975.1 Trichonephila clavata | reverse complement strand
TAAGGGGAAAATCAGATACATAAACGAAGCAAAGTTTTTATAAGAATGTAAATACGCATTAAAAATAGATCTATCATAAAATAATTTGAATCAAATATAAGCTGAAATTAACTATGCAATTATAAAGAAAAACGTCGGAATTTAGTGAAGAAATTTCTATGTAAAGTTCAAAAAGTATTTTTCATGTTTTTTCCTGCGTTCACATAAAATTGAATAAGCGAAATATTTTATAAAGCTTTGCAATAAAATTCCATGTGTAAGAATATTAACAATTGTTAAATACAGTTAGATCATTTTTACAAGTGGTAAAAATACAGCAAAATTGCATTTCATATAATACCATCAATATCTTTTTATAATCCTAAGAAAAACTTTTCTTATTAATATATAAAAAATTATTTAACGTATGTTCAAATTTTTAAACGCTAGCAAGTAGTAAATCATTTGAAAAATGTTTCGGATGGTACCAAGTAATGAGATACGAACAATATTATTTATAAGTTCTAAAAAACATGTCTACTTTGCTAGAAGGGTTAGCTATCCAAAATACTAAATATTATGAAGTACAGACAATTGTGTGTGTGTGCACAGGAAAATCAAACATATACAATAACATAAAAATTTTCATGAAACTAGTTTAGCTGTTAATATTTTTGTTTTTTAATCTTTTTTTTTTTTTTAAATACGTATATTTCCGAATACGGTGAAAATTGTTTAACACGAAACTGATTATTTTGGAAATGAAATATTTTTTCGTGTTAAAGGATATAGTAAAAAAACAAACATATTTCACCAAAATTAAGTTTATTAGAGTACATTTTATTTATATAGATCTAAATATTCATGTATCTAATAAAAATCAATGAAACAAAAACATTCATAAGAACTTAATGAAATTTATTGCAAAATTTTAAATTTTTTGAAAAACAAAACATTTATTGAGTTTTGGGAAAATAATCTGATGAAAAAAATTTACTAGTTAACAATGGCGTTACGTAGAATATTAGGGCCTCCATGCAAAATCAGATTTTGGGCCCCAAGCCATATCTTACAAAGAATTGCAAAACCGTAACACACTGGGCTCCCCCCCCCCAGACACACACGTTGCGGGAGCGTACATTACGCCACTGATATCAAACATCGTTTTGCTTAGAAATCTAGCAAATCTTTCAATTTTGAATTTCTTTGGTAATCTTTCTTCACGAGATACAAATACTATAGGCCCAGACCTAGTTAGAGTCTGATAAATTAAGGCCTTTTTGCAGAAGTGGATTAAGCGGCTGGATGGCCGCCAGGGGCTCTAAACTTGAGCAATTCTTACCACAAGATTTGTACAATTTATACGCACAGAAGGCTTCACACACAGCACATTTATACATCTTTATATTTAGTATAGTAAGCAGGGATGTCTTTAGACTTCTTGGGGCCCTGGGCCCTTTCGCAAAAGTAGACCCTGAGCCTCTGCACAAATGTAGGCCCCAACTATGACGCATAAAAGTAAACAGTGCGTAGCATACGTTGTCAAATATTCGTACAAATCCCAAACAAATAAATGTGTATGACTTACAATTGCACAAATCGACTAGGCCTATATAAGCACGACGGTTATCACATGTAGCCAGTTGACATATTATCCGAAATTCCAAGTTTTAATTTCCAATTTTTTTAAAGTTAAGGTTTATCTTGAGCAATTGAGTTTTTATATAGCTATACATTTTATTACGAGATTTTAAGTTTAACGAACCTTTTCACTATTTTAGTTTATTACTCTTGAATTCATGGGCCTCAAACCTTTTACCGCCAGGGTCCTCCAACTAACTTAATCCGTCTCTGTCTTTGTATTGGAATCAGATCTCGAACGCCACTTATATAAATGTCGAAGTCTCAGTGTTATTTAAAAAAATTATTTCAGGATATTACTGGAATCTGTCATTAAATGTAATTTTCTAATATATAAAAGAAAGTTTTTTAAAAAAAATTTTAATGAAATGAATTTAAGGCATTAGATAATTCAGTATTATAAAAAGGTTTTTTTTTCGATTGGAAAACACCATAAATTGTATTAAAATGATTTCATCCTATATATGAATTTCACAAACTCCCCAGTTATTTCATTTCATACCTGTTTCAATAAAATTCATCAGGTTTAGAAAGTTTTATTGCAATTTTTATATTCATTTGCTTGCATTAGAATTTATATTTGGGTTATGGTCAGGCTAAAAAAAAAAAAATAGGCTTTTCAAATGTGCTATGGTTTCGAATCTTGATTTCATTTCACGACCCTTTGTTTTGAATATCGTAGTATGCTTCATATTAAACGAAATTGATCCTTGCAATCCTTAGACGGCGTAATATGGATGGGAGAAACGAGATACGTGTAACATATTTGTCACTAGCATTTCAGAAATTCGAGGTACTGCGTCGCCTATCCAAATTAAAATTTTCAGTTGTTTGTGATTCCAAACCATTTATTTATAGTACTAATATTACCTTTAATGAATATGTTATGTGTATTGAAATCAGTAATTCAAGGAAGAAAAATTTTGAGAAAATCCCTTAAATAGTATAAATACTTTACTGTAATAAACTAAAATTTTCTCTGACTTACAAATTTATGCAGCATATAAAACGAAAGTCATTTTCATTTACATTATTAGGAATAAATGTATGGATTCCATATGATATTGTCAACTACGTTGAAATATTTTGTGAAAACATGCACAGATTATCCAGAATATTAACGTTTTTCACGAATGTTAACATTTTGACTTGAAAATAATAAATTAACTTCAATTTTTTTAATTAATGGTCGTTACAGTAAACGTCATCCTATTGATGTGAGCTGCTAATTTATATTTTTCACTACTTTTCACAAAACATCAAATTTAATCAGTTAATTCCATTTATTTAATACTTAAATCCGTCAAAATATATTTTATATATTTTTTTAAAAAAATGTTAGTAGTACTCAGTGGCTTAAAGTATACCTCCGCATCGCAGGGAGGCCCAGGATTCAAGGGGCCCCATATAGACTGACTGATGTGGAATAAGTAATCCTTTGTAAGACCCGGCTTGGGGCTTAAAACCAGACTTTATAGAGGGTCCCTAATATTTTCCGTGAGACAATTGGTGGTACTTAAAAAACTTTATAGATGACCGCCCTTCCTTTGTAAGCCCATTACAACCAAATTTATAAAATCTGAGAAGTCCTAAGTTTTCGTATGTATTCTAAGAAAAAAATATTAGTGCTCATCTTAAAAAAATCGCATCTATATTTATATACGAAATATTTACTTAAACTTTTTGCTAGATATAATTTAACAGAAATGTGTTTATAAATTTTGTATAACATGTTTGAATTTTACTATTGCTAAGTATTTTATGCGTGCTTCAGCATTGATTTTTAAGAACTTTTATGTAAGATTTTGCATCTTTAATTTCTAAATAAAACATAAAATTTGTACTTTTAAAATCTTTTAATTACATGTTTCGAAAAGAAGATATAAATATTTGTCATGCATAACACTGTTTGGAGCTTCTTGATTTTACAAATATCTGTGTGCATGTGAATATTTGGTACATATGATGTTGATTGTATTGCGATTCACGATTACTTGTAACAAAATGAAGGGGAAATTTTTGAAGCTAATTGTTGAAAATGCATATGAAGCTTTATTTTTCACTTTTTTCCCCTGTTAAGTACAAACTTTAAAGCATCAAAGAAAATTTTGTTATGGAATTATTCAATTTTTTTCAATGGCAAAAAGTATGAACACAAAAAGAATAAAAACTGATTGGCTTTCTTCCTTTTTCACTAGATAACTTTTGAAGGATGTACATTATAGTTCTACATTCTTTTATAAAATTGAAAACGGAAGAATGCTTGTGTATTCTGAAAAAAACCCTAAAATTTTAAATTTATCTGCTATTTAAGTATTTCTTAAAATTAAAAACAAATTTAAACAATTCAGAGAGAAAATCCTTCCTTTCCTTGTTATTGTTACTAATGCCACCTGTCTGACGTAGTCAGATCGAGGCCCACGATATTCATCATGGCATTGGGCTAGACTGTACGCCTGTCATTAGCTGTAGCTTTGAGTACCATGCGGGTGACAGTACGATTTGGCTCGGTTCCACCCCAATTTTGAGAGAGAACACCTTGGGAGTGGTCAGGGGCCTCTCTTTCCTTTCCTTTGTGTATATGATGTTGCGAATTTACTTATTGAAAATTTGTTATTTTTCAATTTTTTTCATTTTTCAAAGTGTTACTTGAAAATAAGCTTCAGGTTCCATGAAAAATGCGTCTTAAACTTACACAGGAAGCTATTTCTTCTTGGTAATTTTTTTTAATAACAGTATTATTCATAATAAGCTATTTTCCTCTTCGAGTATTTCGCCACAACTCGTATCTGTAATAAATAGATTTATGTAATTTTGTCCCACTCCCACTTTTGCAGGGGTGTTTTTTAAAAATAATTATAATATTGTATCATTTGCAGGTTGATGCTTATTTTTTGTATCGTTTCCAGTCTATCCCGTGTTAAATCGAACCTGGGTAATCTCACTAAAGTTTACTCAGGAAAACTCATACACATACCTGTAAGTAGTATGTAGCTTTACTTTCCTCTGTTCTGCGTGAGTGAATATTAACGTCGCACTGTTCAGACGAGGGCTTTTGGAGACGAACCTCGTAATTTTGAACCATGGTCAAGTGACAAGGACGACGCCAGAGCTGGCATCCCCTCTCCTAACTACCACACCAACGGGAGGACTTTTGAGCTCTCAACAGATTTGACGTGCATTGCGCCCCTACACGGCGGGTCTTCAGTGGTACTGGGCTCGAACTCATGACATACCAGCCACTAGTCTGTTACCTTGTCCACTAGGCTAACACGACAACTTCATATATTCTGCAGATCATGATAAAGGGCTGATGTTAAAATAGCTTTGTATATTTAAAATACTAATATATTTTTACTTGATAAAGTCCAATCAAAATAGAACCCTCGGTGTTTTTTGTTGTTATTCCACTAAGGCGTTTGGTTACCTCGCTACGCCCCTGTTATATAACTCTATATTAAATAAAAAATATTAATAGTGTATTTCCAATCTGAACAGTCTCGAGAGTAAAATGTCAAATCAGGTGTCATCCTCCTGAATTCATCGTGATTTAAAATTACGAAGTTCGTCACCTCTATACCCCTCACGTTGTTTCGAAGTGCGATATTAACAAAACAAAAGAGAGAGAGACCAGCCAACGAAATTCAATCAGAAATTAACGAAAAATCTATTTGTTAACTTTTTTTATAATATTAGTTTCTGTTCACATCTATATTTTTTACTGCAGAGAGCGTAATTACTGTTGGATATTGATTAGGTTTGCTTTAAAACGTTTCTAGCCTTCTGTAATAATTTTTAAAAATAATTTTCAAAAATTGATTTTTACAATGTATAAAGGTATTTTCCCTCCTTACGTGTTTTTAAAAAAATTTATATTTTTTGGGGGGAAGGGGAAATAAAATTTTTAAAAACAATGAGTTTAATTAATGATTTTAAAACATTCATTTTTTAAGAAAGCAACTTAAAAAAGAACCAGCAAAAAAGTTGTACTATAAATAAGACAATGAGAGTTGAATGAGCAGAATTAAGCTTTTAATAACTTAGAAGTAAGGTTACATGATTGCTGTTTACAGACTGTCTCATCTAGGTGTTGCCAATACAGAAAACAAAATTAAGTGATGCCAGATTACAAGAGAATAATATGACATTTTACCCCCCTTTAATTTTAATCTGGATATTTCAGTCTCTGACGTAGTCCTTCAAGTATGCAGGAGGTTGCCTATGGCGAGCTGTACGCAATGCTAATGTGTTCTTGTTCGGTTCAGTCGAATCTTCTAAAGTGGTATCTGAATCTGAGTTTATTGGCTGTAGATCTGGAAGAACTTGAACACTTTCTTCTGTACCCTTGTTGCCTTCAGAGCTGGTAGTTTCTCCTCTTGGAGCTAAGTGTCTTATAGAAACAGTTGTTTCCCTTCCATCGCCAAGTTTCACATGTGCATAGTCAGGGTTAGCTTCAATTAATTCTACTTCTTGGACAATTGGCTCATATTTGTTAGCACGCACCTGATTTTTCATTAGAACTGGACCAGGCTTTGTAAGCCAAGTAGGTATGGAACAGCCGTTATGGGATCTTCGAGGGTGAGAAAACATTCGTTCATGAGGAGTGGCATTTGTTGCTGTACACAATAAAGAGCGAATTGAATGCAGAGCTGTTTGGATAACACATTCCCATTGTTCAGTTTTCATATTATTGGATCTTAAAGCAAGTTGCATAGTTTTCCAGATTATTCCATTATAACGTTCAACCTGTCCATTTCCTGCTGGATTATAGGGAGTAGTACGACTTGTAGCAATTCCTTGAGATGTTAAAAATGATTTTAATTCGTTAGACATGAAAGATGATCCTCTGTCAGAATGAATAAATGATGGCATTCCAAAAATAGAAAAAAGGTTCTTCAAATGCAATATTACAGTTTTCGCAGAAATGTCACTACAAGGGATTGCAAACGGAAACCTAGAGAATTCATCAACTATTGTTAAAATATAGTGATTTCTTGAAACACTAGGTAAAGGTCCTTTAAAGTCAAGATTCAACCTTTCAAATGGAGAAGTAGCTTTCACAAGAGTTCCAAAATGTTTAACAAATCTTGGCTTTAGTTCGTTGCATATTAGACAGGAGTTGGTGACTTTCCTTATATCCTCTAAAGAAAAAGGGAGATTTTTGCAACGAACCCAATGATGCATACGTGTCACTCCAGGATGACAAAGAGAGTTGTGAAGATTGTTTAAGTCAACTCTGGGAGTTAGAGCTCCAGTTATACGGGATAATGTATCAGCAATCACGTTTTGCTTTCCAGGACGATAAATAATGTCAAATTTAAAACTAGCAAGTTCAAGTCTCCAACGGATTAACTTTTCATTTTTAATTTTACTACCATGTCGCTGATTGAATACAAATGCGACTGCTTGTTGATCAGTGAACACTTCAAAATGCTTTCCCATCAAGAAGTGTCTCCAATGACGAAGTGATTCCACAATGGCATATGCTTCTTTTTCTGGAGATGAATGTCTCAATTCAGATGTATTTAAGGTTCTTGAGAAAAAGGCAACAGGACGTCCAGCTTGACTCAAGGTAGCTCCAATTGCGAAATCGGATGAATCAGTTTCCACTCGAAATGGTATGTCATCTTCAATTGTTGCCAAGGCAGCATTTGCCACATCATCTTTCAGGGAATTAAAAGTCAATACAGCATCCCTAGAGAGAGGAAACTGTTTCTTTCCTAGAAGAGGACGTATTTTCTGAGAAAACCCCCGGATCCACCGACAATAATGGGCAAACATTCCTAAAGCCCGTTGCAATGCAGATGAGTCTTTCGGAACAGGCATATCCCTCAAAGGTTTTAGTCGTTGAGGATCTGGTTTAATTATACCATCCCGAACAATGTAGCCTAGCAAATGGACAGAATTACTTGAGTAGGTACACTTATCTTCATTTAGAGTCAAATTATACTTCTTTACCACAGTCAGGAACTTCTCTAAGTTGTCATCATGTTCTTTTTGATCTTTTCCACACACAGTAACATCGTCAATAAATGGATATGTAAGGGTGAGTCCTTCATCCTCAATAATTTTGTCAATGACTCTTTGGAAACAAGCTACTCCATTAGTAACCCCAAAAGGAACACGTAAAAACTGATAGAGCTTTCCACAAGCTTCAAAAGCTGTATAATGTCTTTCGCTATCCTGGATAGGAATTTGATGGTAGGCACTTTGGCGATCAATTTTGCTAAAAACCTTATTTTTTGAAATTTTCAAAATTACCTCTTCTATTTTAGGCAAAGGGTAGGCATCCAGTAACGTGTATTTATTAATTGTTTGAGAGTAGTCAACTACCATTCTGGGCTTATGATTTTCTCCTCTAATGACAAAGGCTTGAGCCCTCCATGGTGAGTTACTTGGCTCAATGACTCTTTCCTGAAGAAGATTCTGAACTTCCAATGCCATAAAATTATTGTCTTCATTCGTATGATGTCTCGACTTTGTAACCAAAGGTCTACAGTCTGGATTCAAGTTAGAAAATAATGAAACAGGAGGTACTTGTGCTACAGCCAAAGAACAAATTGTTAGTGGAGGTCTATTACCATCAAATCCAATTTCTACTGATGAATGTCTGTTTAGAATATCATGGCCAATCAAAACATCACAACAAAGATTTTTCATAACTAAAAGTTCCACATTTTGATAAGTGAAGCTTTCAATTTTTAAATTAACTCTACAAACACCCACTGTTTCAGTCACCATGGAGGAGTTTGCCATGGATATTTTTCCAAAATATGGTTCAATTTTTGATTTGCATTTTGCCACATGTTTTTCGTTCAAAAAACTAAGAGAGCTCCCTGTATCAATTAATGCACTGAGCTGAATATTATTAACCAATGCCTTCACAATTGATTTCTGGAGACAGTGAATAGATCCCGAAATAGCTGCCAACAAGTTTGAAGAAGCCACCACATTTGAAGAATTTCTATTAGGTCTGGATTTGCAAACTCGCTGGTAATGTCCCTTTTTCCCACATTTTCTGCAGATAACATCTCTAGCTGGACAATTGGTTCGTGAGTGCAAGTCATTTCCACAAAAGAAGCATTTTTGAGATCTTGAGCAGAAGGAAGCCGCTGGTGTTTCTAAGGTTTCTTCTGAAAAATCGCCAGTTTTTATTGCTGCAGATTGTACTGGGAAAGAACTTCCCATATAAGAAGCTGCATGCACTTCGGCTGATTCCAAGGTTCTAGCTTGCTCAAAAGCTTGATCGAGAGTCATCGATATATTTTCGAGGAGTCGTTGGCGAATGCGAGGACATTTTAATCCTCGTATGAAAGCATCTCTAATATACTCCTTTCGGTATTCCTCAGCCCTTACATCAGTAAAGTCACAGTCTTTGCTCAATTGGTTTAAAACTTGTAAATATTCACTGACAGTTTCTTCCGTTTGTTGATTTCGCGTCGACAAGCAATGTCTAGCGAATATAACGTTGCGTTTCTTTATAAAAAGTGAATCAAGTATCGCAATAGCTTGAGCATAAGTTGTGCAATCATTAATGAACTGGTAAACATTTGAGGTTACATAATTACTCAGCAAAGGAAGTTTATTTTCTTCTGTAAGGATTTTTATGCCTCCTAAAAAGTTTTCAAAAGTTTTTTTCCAATGGCGCCATTTTGTTTCCGCATTAGAACACGAGGGATCGATATCGAATCTTTCAGGTTTCAGCAGTTGTTCCATTATTAAATTTGAAAACGAAACGATTCAAGACAATTTCTAAGTTATTAAAATTGTACTATAAATAAGACAATGAGAGTTGAATGAGCAGAATTAAGCTTTTAATAACTTAGAAGTAAGGTTACATGATTGCTGTTTACAGACTGTCTCATCTAGGTGTTGCCAATACAGAAAACAAAATTAAGTGATGCCAGATTACAAGAGAATAATATGACAAAAGTAAACGAAAAAATTCATATTTTTTAAATGTAAAATATATATATGTACTACTTCTGAGGTCATTTTGCTTTTTGACCTTTTATCTCGCTATAATCTTACATGAAGTTTTTTCCCACACCGTCGAATAGTTATAAAAATAGACTTCTAATAGAAGCATGACTTCGATATAATTTCTTTTAGATGTATATTTTTCATACAATAATATTTTCATTAAATTTCTCACAAATGAATTGCGTGGAAAAACTTAATAAAAGTGTAATAATGATAATATTTGATGTACAGCATAGAAAGATGCATAATAGCAATTATTTATCAGTATTGATTAAAATGTCTATTTTTATGTTATTAATACTTTACAAAAATTCAAAAAAAAATTATTAATCCGTTTACATTAAAAATATTTTGCGTTGTAATATAATTAAAATATTCGTTCTAATCAAGATATAGAGTTAAAAATATCTAGCTAAAAAGAATAAATCAGGGGAAAAGAAATGAGAAGAATGGTTCCCACGTTTTTTTAACCCTCTGAGTGTTCGTCCTTGTCCTGAAAAATCATTCCGAAAGCGTTTACTTCTTTTTTGAGAATTCCTTGGAAAGTGCAACACATTTAATTCCTTTCCACTTTAAAGAACGCGGGAGGTCTACAGGGGAAGATTTTATTACTCAGTTCGGCCTCTTTGTTGCTTTAAAACCGGGATAAAACTCGTTCACAGCTGTGACGTTGCCTTGTGCGAATTTTGGGTGGAAAAAGCGGGTCCCCGTGGTTGTTTGATCGGTTAGGTCACAATAAAAGTGAAGAGTTAAAAAAAAATAAAAACTCGAAAGAAAGAAACTTGTTACAAAAGTTGAAAAATACTTGTTTATTTTAAACAAAACAAAATTTTAAAAAATTAATTTAAGAAAAATAAACTATTTTGGACTAACGATTTGAGCCAGGTAAAAGTACCTTGTACTTATTGTAGAATATGAGACTAAGAAAACACAAATACATCGTAATGTTTTTTTAAAAAGTAACTATGTAAAAAAGAGTAAAAGTGACCATCTCTCTCTCTCTCTCTTTTTAAACAATAAGAGAATATATAAAGTATCGTTACATACGACCATTATGTTTATGAAATGAAATCAATCTTCCTCTATTCAATTATATTTTAAATTTAAAGTAACATAAAGAGGGATTTCAATACTTTTAATTTATATATATTTTAATCCTATAAATGATGTTTTTATGTTAAATTAATTTTTCGGAAAAAAATCTAAATTTTATTTCATAGTCAAACAACTTGTACTAAGCAAAAATACCTTCTTTACATAGGCATTTGTGACGGAGCAAAAAGCAAATTTAGTCAAATTTTTTATTTTTATTTTAATGGGAATATATTTTTCTTCAAAATGTAAAAGTATTTCTAACCATTTTCTATTAAAATTTAATTTTTATTTTTCTGTTTCTTTAGTGTTAAACGGAAAATTCACCGATAAATACAACTTTCACACAATTCAATCATTACAAATTCTAATGAGAGAAAAACTTCTCCCAATTAATTTTGTCTTTCAAAACAGTACACTTAAAACAATTTTGCTCAGTGAAGCTAACCGACAATTCCGCAGTGTATTCATATTAATTTTTTTTAAAAAAAAATAAAATTCAGAAATGCTGTATTTAATTTTTTGAGTATAAAAAAATAATGCCTGCTGTGGAAAAGACAGAGAATGAGATGTGATGTATGTTTTGAAAGAATGTTTTCGTACATGTAGAGTATTTTTGAAAATTTAAATATCACCAAAGCTGATCATATGATTGTAAATGAGTCTTATTTTAGAATGTGAGCTGTGGGGTATCAAAATAAAACATTTTACTTTTAAATAGCCAAGGAGTTTATACTCAATATCCTCTTCAAAAAATTGCTTACAACTTTTATTCAAATTGTAAAGAAACTGAAATATAAATATCCGACTTACTCCAGTCAAAAATATTCATATTATGTGAAAATACTGTTCCTCCACTTATTTAAGTACATTTATAAGCTATAGCCCAAAGCAATATTTTATTTTTATAAACGAGGCACAAAAATTCAGTTATAAAAATATATTTTTCATTTTAGAAAATATAAACCGTACACGAATTGTAAGACCATTTCTAAAATACTGAGAGTTTTTAAAGGAACAAAAACATATAATTTTGGGTAGTTCAAAATTTTAATATAATACGCAAATTTATATATTATTAAGCAAATACGTTTGACAAGAAAAAAGTAATTTATTTAAATCTTGTATTGCATGAATAAAATATAAATCAAAAATCTTTCTGAAATAAACACAATTGAAGGGAAAATGTTTAATTTGCAATTGATAGCATATAAACGTTTCTGTTAGAGGTATCCCCGAAGTGACGCAATCCTATTCGGTAAAAAATAAAACTTATTACTGGAATCATACAATTTCCTAATGAATGGGTGAATCCGAATATTTTTTTCATGTAAACTGTTTGGACGGAAGTGGCTAAATAGGAACATTTAATAATTTGCATAAATTAAAATTAACCGTTATAGTTTATATAATTTCTTAAGATTACAAAAGGTGTATTTCGGAAGCACAAGTTTTAATAGGAGCACAGCTTACGAAAAGTAGAACAAATATATCTGAAGGACTATGGTTTGTTACCTTAAATATTGTGAAACACAACAAAGTATATTGGAAATCAATTCCCCAATTCATGTTAATAAAAATGTATGAAGAAACTGCAAGACTTATTTTTGTATTTGTAATTATTATAATTTTCATTCCTGTGTTTTAGCTTCTCAGTATTGCTTCTACTTAAAAATTTATTGTATATTCATCAAATATTTCAGCATAATTTTTGCTCTTAACATACAGTTTTAACCGAAATGCATTAAAATGCTTAAGATTCTTATGTTAAAATTTTAATTTAATATTTTATTCGAAGAATTGTTAGTACTTATGGTAAATAATTTTTAACTGAGTATGTGCACGATACATAAATATTTTTTTCTGAAATTTCAAATACAATTTCTAATATAAAATTCCTAGTTTTGTATGAAAATCTGGATATTTTCTGAATGTTAATTATAATAGATATCCAGATTTTAATTACTTGTTCTTCAGTTAGCTTTAAAAAAATAAATATTTAGAAATTTTGCATGAACAAATATGTTTTTAAAAAATGTAAAATTGATCTTTATATTTATTTATATGCGTAAATGTCAACTGTAAATGCATCCGAATATTTTTAATTACTATTTATTCAAATATTCAAGGTTAAAAAAATGAATTGGTATAAAAAACCCCTCATTCATGTTTTCTCTGAAGTAAACTGAAACTCAAGCATTTTTTTTTATTCAAATATAATTTGGTGTATTGTAACAATACGCGCCCTGAACATCTGGCTTTAAAATTTATAAAAAAATAATGGATCTGAATTAGTTTTTCCATTATTATTTTTATGAAAGCTTAAGAATTTTTTACAAATAATTTGATGCAAAAGTTTAGAAATTATTCATTTTTAGTAGTTGGAAAGTTTAAAAGGTTTTAAATTTTGAAGCGTTCGGTTTCTTATTAACTTTTTTGACACCTTATAATGAAATAATCATGGTTTAAAAACTGAAAACATGGGTTAAGAGAAGAAAAATGAAGCAATTAAATATAGTTCTAGATATTATATAGAGATTTATGTAGTTTAAAAACTTAATTTTCCGTTTCATCATTTTAAGATGAAGAAAATAATACAAGTTAATCAAGCAAAGAGAATATACTTAAAAAGTTATTTGTCCAACTATATAAAATAGCAGATTACAGTCCCAACTTATTAAAACTTCAAATTAATATAAAATCAAAAGTGAGTTATATAATATTTTATTTCTACGTTGGAACATTTTTCAAAACTTGAAAAAAAAAAGTTAAATTGCTAAAAGTACAAAAAGAATTTATTTAATTCAAACGCAATAATATCTCAAATGAAGCTAAATTACAAACACTAACTTATAGTTCGTTCACTAAGGGGTCTAAAGAAATTCTTCCCAACTTTTTTATGATTGCTTCAGGGTCAAAACGCAGGGTTCCCCGAGAGCAATAAAACTTCCTCTCAGTGACCATTGTGTCGTCCCAACCCTCCCTAATTATCTTTCATGGTGTTAAACCATATAAAAGAGGGGAAAAGATTTCAGAAAAACACGGCGTACCCGCTTTTGAAGCACTCTCTTGAAGTCAGAAAAAGACGTGTGGTGCGTTTTCGAAGCATGTCTAGACGTGCGGAAAAAGACGTTCAAACCGCTAAGAGGATTAACAAGCTAATTAAGGCGCGTTTATGTTCGAGTGTCGGTGTCGTAAAATAGCCCCCTCCCCCCATGTGAATCATGAGATGAGTGAGAAGTTTCTAAGGATTGGTCCTAAGATTCCTTCCCTTTTCCTCGTCTAGGAGGATCCAATTATTTTATTGTAGAACTACACTTTCGTCTCTTTCATAGCAATCCTCCAAATAAAATATCAGAAAAGTTAATTTGAATAGAAACATGAAAGAAAAATCAAAAGTATGAAAAAGCATTCACTTTGAAATAAATGTAAATAGTGAAAGAGAAAAAAAAGAACGACAAATTAAATTTACATTCAACCATTATTTTGATTAATTTTTTTTTTAATAGAAAGGACTGAGAATTATTGGAGTAATCCAATATCATCCATTTTCAGTTTTCATGTGCTTAATTTAAAGTTACTGAGTTACACACAGCAAAGATTTTGCCACTTTCTTCTAGTAATCTAAGGTAGTGATTTTCCCTTTTGTGAGCATAATTTGTCCAGGCACACAATGTTCAATAATACATTAAATTTGAAATAGTATATGGCTGTGGAAATTATCTAAAATCTGAACTTTAAAATAACTTCAGCAATAAGTTTTAAAATTCTAATTAATCCTGAATTGTACCCAATTTATTAAAATGCTTTTAAAATTTCAGAAATATAATCCCTGAGTTAGAGTTGGAAAGACAGTAGTGTTTTAAAAAAGAAATTTAAAAACTGCATTCACATATTTGTTTAAATAAAATAAAAGAAACTGAATACACAAAGAAATATAACATTTCAGTCAACACTGAAATTCTAAAAATCACAGCTTCCTGTTGTGAATGTGTGGTGGTGTGGAATTTAGGAGAATGAAATGTTATCTGATTAAATCCTCCACATAAAAAGTATACAAAGAATAGCATGTCAAGTTATTGAGATTTTATACATATATTGATAGAAATTTTATACATATGAAACAATTTTTTAAAAAAATTATTCAACGCACACACAACAGTAAATTATAACATCAAATACTTCCTCACTAAATTTTATATATATTGAAATAAAAAATAGTTAAGGGAATAGTGAGCAAATATTATTCCTTCCTATCAAAAATGCCATTTCAAAATGAATAGCTGCTTCAATATAAAGATTTTGAAGTTCAAAATGTAATATATATATATAGATTTTTTTACAAATAAATTATTTTTAGTTACTGTGGTGTGGAGGTAGTATGTTGGTCAAGAAATATTTATACCCAAATAACAATTTTTGTTTTATTTTTTAATAATGATATGTTTTTAATACTTATATAAAGAACAAATTAAAATTCAGTATTCATTTTTTAAAAAAATAATAAATCTGCAACCCTTCTAAATTATTTTGAAGTACCTTCATAATATAAAAAGTATGAATATTTTTCAGAGCATCTTTTTCTATTATGATCTTATTTAAGTCAGGGCAGTTTTGTTACAAAAGCTGCTGAATTGTTCATGGTGCTAAATACTGGCTAAGTTGCAGTCTTAGTGCCAGGAAGAAAAAATGGGGAACTCTGACAGCTTTAAACATTTGAACAACTATAACTTCAGGTACTTATTAAAATATGCAGTTATATTTCCATCTACCTCTGAAATGGGCACATCTTATTGGACTAAGTGAAGGCATTTCTGGACAGTGTAGCATTGATAACTAAAAAAATATATGCTATAAATTTGGGACTAAAACCGAGTAGTAAAAAATTGAAGCAAGCACTGAACATTCGGAACAGTAACGGGAAATTTGGGATAATGTACAATCAAGTTCAAAGGAAATTATTAAAGGAATTAAACACAAGAAAGAAAAAATGTATTAATCCTTCTTTTTAACAACCCCTAAATTAAAAAAAAAAAAAGGAGGAATAAAAACTTATACATTTTTCTTCATTGAAGTAAAATTTTCAGGAAAAATCAATCTCATTTTTTAAAACAAATATTTAATTTGTATATCTCAATACATCAAATTCAAATTTTTATTTCAAGAAATTATAATTCAATGAAAGAAAACAGCCACTGTCATGTAATAATAATAATATATTCTCTTATTATTAGAAATCTTATTTTTTTAAAAAAAGAATTCTGTAAGAAAATTTTTTTTTTCTTTTCAAAACCTATATCAAAACCTTGTTTTTACTGGAATATGTGTTCCCAGCAAAATATACATTAAGGTATTTTGAAAATTTATCATTATTTTCCTGCCATTAATAATTAATTTTGAAGTACTGAAAACTTATTTTAAAATGATCTCTACTCAATATAGCTAAAATAATAATAATAATAATAATACTGTTTCATGAAATTTACTTAAAAATTTTTTTTTAAAAAAAGTACATCAATACTATTGATAATTGAAATGATTATAATACTATGTTTTTTAATAATTTTTTAAAAAATTTTTCAGTTTTATACTACAGAATTTTACGTTTAATCACACGTTTTAAGCATAGCTGAAATATGAATCTTATTGTGAACAATGGTTATAATGAATTTTCAGCAAAGTAAGAAAAGACCTGAAAAATAAATTATACCCTTTATATATTAGCTAAATCACAATATAAACATAATTTTGGACTGTTTTTTAACTGAAAAATTATATGAAATTCAAGTCAATTTTTGTTTAGCATAAGCTGAAAATAATTTTAATTCTAAACAGTATTTAAAAGGCAATGGATCTAATTCCTACCATTTTATAACAGTCAATATGATATAGATAAATATAAAACACAATTTTCTTTCTTTATGAATAATATATATATATAATTACTATATTATATATATATATATCAATATTTTTTCTAGTTATATATATATATAAGAATATTGCTCTAAATGAAAATATGATTTAATTTCAGCTACAAAAGTTAAAAGGATTTTGTAACAATAATCCTCAAGTGTCTGTTTAGAAAAAATTTGCTAAACCTGATTCAAATGTTATAAGGATTAATAAAAATTTACTAAAAATTACAAATAATCAAAAATATATCAATAAACTAAAATATTTTACTCTTCTATTTTAAGTCTACAATATAGTTACAGTTCTACATTTGTTTTTCCAGTTTCACTTAATATTTTTAAAAATTTAATCTTAATTCTTATTTTATAAACATACCATATTTCTAATGAACTTGTATACAACAAATAAACAATGAAAACATATTTATATCTTAAAATTCAAACAAAAATTGAAAAAACAATGAAATTGTTCAGTAGTAAAGTTATAAACAATAAAAGCACAATATTTATAATAGATGCACACATACTGAAACACACACTCAACACAGCATATCCAAAAAATACAATACATTGGATTTTTTTTCTAATTATGTTGAAAGTAGCCAATAATTCATTGAGAGCCAAATATAGCAACCCCAAAACAGAATAATTTGAATTCCAACTCTGTAAAAAATAGGAATAGGTGCTGCCAACGAAATCGCGCATTACACGTCCGGCCTTGTTTGTTCCTTTTATCTATCAGACTTTACACCCTTGCTCTCCTGGTTATCCGTCCCCGTCTCCTAAGTATATTCCTTGCTCTCCTGGTTATCCGCCCTCGTCGCCCGACCTACCAAGTTTAAATATCACGCCGGCGCCGACTCCCGCACCAGAGATAAGTTTTCCTTCTTATAATATAATAAAGACTTATTTTTCATCCAATTTTGTTCAATTTATACCTCAACCAGATTTAAGAATGGGGATTCAAAATGGTGGCGCATTCGGCTTGAGAGAGCGCATTCGGTACCAAATACAAATTACATTCATCTCCATCAAAATCAGCGTTCATGGCTTGCACCACTTACAAAGAAATGCCAAAACAATCATATTCCCAACCCGGTGAACTGACTTTTAAAGCAATAAAATTTCCTGGTTATAACGAGGGCATTCTATTCAAGATAATCCATTGCTTTTGGATATTAAATTTTTTCACCACGTGGGCTACAAGTTAGATTTGATTGGGGCGTAAACTGGCATCCGGCACAATCATTCCTCTCATACATAAGATGCACCTTTTCCCAAACGCCACTTGTCGATTCAACGTGGATTTTCCACACGACCGACGCTGTAAACTCCCATAATTTAGAGGGGTTTCTAAAATTTGTTTCTAAAATAAACCCACTTTACTTGGAGATTGAACGGTTTGGTCATGGGTAACCCTTGTACAAACTTCATAATATTTTCATACACCAAGGTGGAAACCACTTGCCGAAAAATGGGATCAGGTAAGACCAAAAAATCTTGATCCATTTTCAATTTGGCTTGAGTCTTTAAACGTTTCAAAATGGGCAGTTCAAACGCATATTTAGGTGTGTGTACGGCAAACGATTGAACGGGATACGTTTTAAATTGATTGTTGTAGTAAAAATGTCCACAGCACAAGGTGTAAGAAATAAGGGGTAAAAATGTCTTGCACACTGAACACTTGTCAGCAAATGGATGAGCTTTACGCCAAGCTTTGAGCAGTTCAATCACTTGTTCGGGTGTTTTTTGAACAGGACAATCTTTAAACGACAAGATTGAAAAAGAATACTGTTCCACCGACATGTTGCCAGAAAATTATCCCAAACGTAGAGATGAAAGTGAATATTATTCCAAAAGAAAGAAACCTTTTATCAAGGATCCCTTGTCTGGAGCGGAACGGTATACTAGGGATAAAGAGGGTAATCAGTTGTACCCAAATTCAGAGAAACCTTTTGCAAGAAACAAACACAATGAAGAATATTATGCCAGGGATTTTCAGGGAAACGAATTGTATCCCCTTCAACATGGAAAATCTGTAATAATACAGGAAAACAATGGAAGGTTTCAACTTGCCAAAATGTCTGATGAGATGGAAAGATACCCGCGAGACGCCAAAGGAAATGAATATTATTTGCAGAAGGATGAAAAACCTTTATTATTGCGAAAAACAAATGGAGAATATTACTTGGCATGAAACCGCAAAGGGTATAAATTAATTCCTTGGAATTTATTAGCCGAGTTTGCGACCGATAATGAACCGTTCTTATTTACAAAAGATGTTTTGGGAAATAATGTATACGTGCTCCAGTCAGAGTTACCGCAAAAGCTAAGTGCGCTATGCAATTGCGTGTGCAATATATTATTTGATTGTCCAATAGCTTTAAATGCTTTAGGATGTTGCTTACTGAAAGGATGATAAAACTTTAAAAAAAAATCTTGACAAGAACTTTCTAAAAAAAAAATTTTTTTTCCCTTCTAATACTGTGAAATTGTTTTGAGTTGTTTGATAATTGACATGACTACCTTATGAACATAACATGCTGAGATAGAAAATATTACATTTTAACAATTGTTTGGAACCTGGAGGTCCTCCTATGGGACGTGGACCTTTGAGGCTCGAAAAGGCTCGTGATTCTAAACAAATAGATAGGTGACACGACTTCCTTAGGGGTATTACATGCTGAGATATAAAATATTACATTTTAGCATTTCACATTTAACCCAGTATCCAATGTCCATAGGAAATTTTTCCGCCACCAACGAACAACTGCAAAAAAAAAACTTGACAAGAACTCTCTAAAAAAAAAATTTTTTTTTAAATTTTTTTTAGAGAGTTCTTGTCAAGATTTTATTTTGCAGTTGTTCGTTGGTGGGGGAAAACTTTTCCTATGGATACTGGGTTTGAATCCTAGGCTCCAAAACTTACCGATCCTGGGCCTAGCTCGGAACCTTGGGGTCATAAGGTAGTGGTGTAACCTATCCATCTGTTTGGAATGACAAGCCCTTTCAAATGATACCCCTTACAAGACCCTACCCCCATAGGAGGGTCTCTAGGGTTACAGGAAAGGCGGCCCATAAGCTTAATGTGATTTTTTCGCATTATAATGCTATGGAATCAGGTTCAAACCTTCTATCTCGATAAATTACGGTCGGATCGGGTTCAAACCTTTTCCCTGGGGGGTCATGGGGACCTCCCTGGTGAACCGGAAGTCATGATATCTCGGCTCCTGTGGGGCCTTTATAGACGTGTGACCCCTAAAAAGATTCAGAATCATTTGTAGTGTACAAAACATTAATCGGTTTGGACCTGTACCCCCTGGTAGAGGAACTACGCCAAAAAAGGCTATAGGGCCTGTTTTAGATTTTCTCCTCATCTAAAGGTCCGATTTTCAAACTGTTTACGTTGTTGGATAGAACAAACAATGGCCTATCGTATGATGATAAGGATATGGACATTAGGTACGGGGTTAAGATCCTAGGCTCCAAAACATATCGACAATAAAATGGGCCTTGCGCAGCCCCGACGCATCTAAGGTAGTCGAGTAACCTATCCATCTGTTTGTAATGCCAAACTCTTTTGAATGATACCCTTACAAGACCCTACTACCCATAGGAGGGTCTCTAGGGTTAAGAAACTGGTGTAACATTGTCTTAAACATATCTCGGCTTCTATGGAGCCGATAAGCTTTTGCAACATGTCAAATGAAAGAGACGAGCCAGTAGATTGCAACACTCTACACATTTTTACCTTACCCTCATAGGAGTAATGAGTGAAAAAAAACAAAATTCAAAGGCAGATTACAGGGTTCCTATGGCACCTATGAAGTTGTGTGGCACAAAGAATGACGTGGGCCCTGTCGAATCATGTACAACTCTTGGGTATACACCCCATAGGTGGGTCTCGAGAGGCTGGAAAAGAACACAGGTTTTAATCGAAAATAACTCGACTCCTATGGAGCCGATAAGGGAGTGAAACCAATTAAATGGTTTGAGTGCACGAGTAGATGACAAAGCTACTCATGGTGCCCCATAGGAGGGTCTGAAGAATATTAAAATTAAAAAGTAAAATGGCAATTGTAATACACGCAGCAGCCCAAGAGAACAACTCTAGCTAAACAAGGAAGAGACGTTTCACTAAAAAAAAAAAAATTTTAAGGTTATATTAAAGTTGTGTCAACAAAATATTTTGTCTGCAAAACTATTTGTACATGACAATCGACTATATAACTATATTAAAAAAAGCTGTGTCAACAAAAATTTTTGTCTGCAAAATCATTTGTACATGACAATCGACTATATTCTTAAAAAAAAAAAAAAATTATGCTTCGTCCTCTCTACTACCTATAGTCATACTCAAATTTGACATGAGATTTTCACTCCCAATATCTCCTCCAAATCCTCGTGTTCCTATTCGAGTATCATTCTCAATGTGTGAAACCGCTATCAGTTTCGGAGTGAGTCCAGTGTGTGTACACGTTCACCATTTGAGCTATAAAATCTCCGGGCTGAATAAACTGCGTCTGCTGTGACAAGTTGCGCATAACAACAATAATTTCTCCTCTGTATCCGGGGTCAATCACTCCTCCTTCCACGACAAGATGCTTTCGAGTGACCACAGACGATTTATCTTTTAAGAAAGCAGTCCATCCTGCTTTGAATTCAAATACAAGCCCCGTATAAATTTTAACTTGTTGCAAAGGATCCACCGCATAAAATTTGGGACTGCACAAATCCACACAACGAGATCCATCATTGCGCACAAAGGGATCCAGGGCTTCATGTCGAATCTTTTCATAAGGAATCTCCATTTGAAGAGGGAAAAATTGTAAGTGAACTGGAGCTTCGTGTACAAGATTATCAACCATGTCCAACAATAATAATCTTGAGAGTACCAGGTAAACAATATTAATAAATACAAAGTATACTTGGTTTTAAAAAGCTTCGGCTAGTCAAGCAATAATAATCAGCTCAAAATGTCTGTAGCTTTTAAAAGCGCATAAAAAAAATTAAATTTTTTTTAGAGAGATGTTTCAAGAGTTTGAGAGAAATAATAATGGAAAATTCTTGATGGTTCATTCAAGTTCTTCACTCTTTCATTGTGACTTTCTCCAGTTGAACCATCTCAACATTTTCAAGCTCATTCAACATAAATTTATCATTATCCAACATTTCTTCACAAAATTCCATTGCCCCATCAAGTTTTATCATTTCTTCCCCATTACATTCCATTTTCTCAGTTCCTCGCTTCATTGTTTCATCAGAATATACATTTTTTGTATTTTCCACTAATGGTTTATCCATGGGGTCCAAACACTTATCTAAAGATTCAAGTGGATATTGTTCCAATAGTTTGCACAATACCTCATGACAACCTTCCCCATCACACTGTTCTATGGTATCATCCATTGGAAGTTTGTCCTGTTCCAAAGGCTCATTAGATTTATCTATCTTTTCCATCGAGTTATCCATCAAAGGCTTATCCATGGCTTCCAGAGGTGTTTCCTCTCCTGGATATTGATCTATCAACTCGTCACATTCTTCCAAAAGTTTATCTATTGCTGCCAAAAGTTGTTCTTCGTCCAATTTATCCATTGGTTTATCCTCCTTACATTGAATCACTTTTTTTGAATCTACCCGAGGCGTTCGATTCCAATTCATAGCCAGGGTTCGAGCAGCTTTAGCAGCACAAGGAAACGAAACCAGTCGATTATGAAGTAAACATGATTTCCTACGGGAGGGCTCACAATGCAAACGTTTCGGAATCCACCTAATTCTTAAAAAATTGTTTTTGATTTTTGGAGCGAACGGCCAACTGGGCATCCCATCCCATATGGTCGTGAATAAAATGTTGTAGAGTGTGCCATCAAGACTCTTTGTCCATTTTCAGGATGCACCTGGCATTGACATTAAAGCCTTTGTTGCGACGTTCGCATTGACCTTTATTGCAAACCAGATCAGTGATCGTGAAATACACATCATGAGGCATATGCATGTGTAAGATAAACACCTGACGAGGATTATCCACACGAGCAAAGGCAATTTCCATGGGTAATCTCTAACCATTATTACAACGAATATATGAGACTTCGGCACAATAATCCATGTTGAAAAGGCGAATCAAAAACTCTTGGTGAATGTTCTCCCAAGCTAAAAGTTGTAAAGTAATATAATATTTGCAAAATCTTGTCAAGCTTTTAAAGTTACTATTTAAATTTTTTTTTTTACAAAAATATTTTTCTTAACATACCAAAAATATTCATCAAAATTTTTTTTGCATTTGAAAACAACACCTGTCCCAAAGTCTGCCATCTCAGGCTTAATATCCGTTCGTCGCTCTAATGGCTCTGCTGGTGTATCAAATCTAGCTACAAGTGGTTCATTGAATCGCCTCCTTTATTCCATTCTTTCTTTATTGCAATGTCGTGTCCAAAAGATGTTGAAACCCTTCCACAGACATCACATCTGTATAATGAAATACATTCAATATATCATTTTCAATCACCGTCTCACCATCCATTAAACGTCCTTTGTAATCCACATAAAGCCCTTGTAAATTGTATACCATTTTGTAATAACTTTATCCCGGTTCCCAAATCTTGGACGCGTTACTCAGGGCCTCGGTAGCCGTTTTTGCACGAACTACAGCTTCATTGGCTCTTAATCCTTCACAAAACGAATGTTTTACAAATACATCGTTTTGATACCCGATGGATCCAAACATTTGATACAAGTGCTCAAAACTACCTTTGGCTCCCGACAACACTTGTGTCACTAAACATCCACTACTCGTCTCGGCTTTTTCTTGAAACACTTCCAAGGACTCGCGTCCCCATTCATACAAGGTTTGCATTTCTTGCAAAGTCAAAGCAAAACACATTTGTCTTTGCAATACATCCAAGTAAAATTGCCTCAGTTGATCAATATAATCAAAGGCTTGTTGCGAACCATAACAATCATACAATACTTGAAACGTTTTGCTTAAATCACTCTGTTTGTAAGGCAAAAAATGAATATCGTTAAATTTGGCAAAATACACAACCATCATGTCTTGAGTTGGAGTCAGTTTCGGTCCTTGCATGACAAAACACCCCAGTTGAGATTCTGGATTCAAAATGGTGGCGCATTCGGCTTGAGAGAGCGCATTCGGTACCAAATACAAATTACATTCATCTCCATCAAAATCAGCGTTCATGGCTTGCACCACTTACAAAGAAATGCCAAAACAATCATATTCCCAACCCGGTGAACTGACTTTTAAGAGGAGTTGGAAACCTCTATACCGATAATGTTAAATGGACTGTTTTTTGAAGTACCTTTTCTCAAAATCTGTTATATGTACAAACTTAAAATTTCTCATACAATTAAAATACACATTTCTCATTATATTGAAATGATCTTTTAGCTAATTTTAAATTTTATCATAATTTATAAAATATTTTATCACACATAGTGAAATTTGACACATTTTTCACATAAAAAAATTTGTAAAAATTTTTTTTTCGAGTTTTTTGCAAAAAGCTCATTTGAGTACATATTGGCCATCATTATAAATATATCATAAAAAATTTACATACCTGTGAACAGTAGTTTCTCAGAAAAGGAACATCGAACATCAAAAATTTACATTTTGAGATAAATAGATTTTAATGAATAATTACTTTTTTACTAAAACATTCCTGCCCCGTACTCTAAATGATCAGTATTTTTTTGAATATCATCATCCTCTCGCTTTCTTTTAAGCCTTTTTTCTTTCCTGACTTCCTTTGTTTTTTGTAAACAAGCATATTTTGCTTTTAACAGCCTCTGTTTGTCGAGGCGCTCCATTGCCTGTATGGTATAATCACCAGGCTCAATACTTAGTTTTCTTAAAATTTCTAGTTTTGATGCATTCCCCATATTGAATGATGAAATTGCATCATATGTACCTAAAGATAAAACTTCTATTTGCACAAATGTTTTCTTTGGTACACGAGACCATATCACATTATTTACACTTTCGTTTGGATTTTGTGTACCTCCATGTAAACACTTTTTTAGCAATTCTGGGTTTGCTAAATCTCTAAAAACAGGTCGCATGGCCTCCACAACAACAACAGGTAAACTATTTTTGTGATGAAAATTCTCCCCAAGAAATTCTGCCTTTTTAAATTTACACCATGTATTTTCATCGGACGGGCAAAATCCATGCTGAGGTTTTTCATTGGTCGACAATTTGTGTAGAAATGTTGCCCATACAGCTTGCTGCATGTCCTTTACACTAGACAAATTTCTGCGTATGGCTAAACCATAATATGCTTGGAGACGGTCGATTTCTGCCTCTGTCAATCTACCTTTTCCGCATAAAGGCTTTCCGTCAGAAGGTTTTTGGCCCCTCAACTTAGTCTTCAAGCGTCGAAGGCGTGTCCCCATCCTTTTCATTACATGACCTATACATTCTAATTTCTCGACAGAGCAGTGGTCACCATATACATTGTTCTCGACAATAGAAGAAAAAGCCTTGGAATCCCCATCTCCTAAATATTTTGTATACCGAACATTGTATAGAGACTGAGAACGGCGGAAAATAGATAGTGCACCATTTACTTCCATCTTACCGCTATATCCTTCGAAATTTCTTTTGCAAGTTTGAAGATGTTTGCCTTTATTCGGACAAGTACAATGCTTGGAAAATACTTCGATGTCTACTACTTTCCCGGTATCAACACTTGTGACTGTCACTAAGCCATTCTTCGAAGAAAAACCTCGTTTCTGCCAGCTACCATCAACAGCAACAGCAAGGTCCCCTTTCCCGACATTTTCATCAACTGCTTCACGAACAGCTTCAGCCATACTATCTACACAGGTTTCTCTTGCTGCCTGCAGTAAAATGTTGTTGTACTTAGAGAATTTTGTGGGTGGCGGGGGAACATTCATGATGCCGCAAAACATCATTGCAGACTCAGCGCCTTTACCTATACATCGCATAGCATACACTAACCGCGTGTTGAGTTCATAGTTTTCTGAACTATCACATTTCTTTAAATTACAAAAAGTATAGTCATATTTACAAGCAGGGCATTTTAAGTGAAACTTCACAGCTTCACCACAGTTGCTTTCATTGAGGTGCAATCTAAGTCCTGTTTTTTTCACATTTAAAACATTTAACTGCTTCAAAAAAAACACAAGCTAAAATGTTTATGTCCACAATAACATTTCTGAAACCAGAAAAAGCCTCATTGGAATATGAAATATCCATGTTAACAATTTTCCTTTCACTGGCAGATGGTTTAGTACCATTGCTACAAAGCTTTGCACCATCAGCACAATTCCTTTCATTAGCAGAGTTGTTTTGATTAGTAGAATTGTCTTCTACACAAACATTGCTGCATCTTCCTTTATTAAAAACACCTCTTCGGTTTTTTAAAAACCTTAGTTGATGATCTAGGCATGGTAAAATCGAGAAAAAAAAAAAGCAAACTTTTTGATAATTTAAGCTAAATGTTGTTGAAAGAATACATATGAGATCAAGAATAACAACGTAATTTTGCAAGTGTAAACAAACATAGATTTGTCCGTTAAAAATACAGTAAGGCTTCTAAACAGCTAGGAAATAAAAAATAAAATGCTGAATTTACAATAAAAGTTAAATGTTTTGATTTTTATCAGACATTCAACTTTTAAACAAATACGAAGTACTTTGTTTACATTTTTAGCAATTTAAGTGGGCATGGCCCAATTTGAACGATTATTTAAAATTTGATTTTTAGGGCTTCTAATTGTCCTAGAGGTAAAGTAAGGTATTTTTAGAAAGGTTAAAATCTATAGAATTTGAAAATGCAAAAATTTCAAAATGTCAAAAAAAGAAGATTTTAGCTTTCCAACTCCCCTTAAAGCAATAAAATTTCCTGGTTATAACGAGGGCATTCTATTCTAGATAATCCATTGATTTTGGATATTAAATTTTTTCACCACGTGGGCTAGAAGTTAAATTTGATTGGGGTGTAAACTGGCATCCGGCACAATCATTCCTCTCATACATAAGATGCACCTTTTCCCAAACGCCACTTGTCGAATCAAGGTGGATTTTCCACACGACCGACGCTGTGAACTCCCATAATTTAGAGGGGTTTCTAAAATTTGTTTGTAAAATAAACCCACTTTACTTGGAGATTGAACGGTTTGGTCATGGGTAACCCTTGTACAAACTTCATAATCTTTTCATACACCAAGGTGGAAACCATTTGCCAAAAAATGGGATCAGGTAAGACCAAAAAATCTTGATCCATTTTCAATTTGGCTTGAGTCTTTAAACGTTTCAAAATGGGCAGTTTAAACGCATATTTAGGTGTGTGTACGGCAAACGATTGAACGGGATACGTTTTAAATTGATTGTTGTAGTAAAAATGTCCATAGCACAAGGTGTAAGAAATAAGGGGTAAAAATGTCTTGCACACTGAACACTTGTCAGCAAATGGATGAGCTTTACGCCAAGCTTTGAGCAGTTCAATCACTTGTTCGGGTGTTTTTTGATCAGGACAATCTTTAAAAGACAAGATTGAAAAAGAATACTGTTCCACCGACATGTTGCCAGAAAATTATCCCAAACGTAGAGATGAAAGTGAATATTATTCCAAAAGAAAGAAACCTTTTATCAAGGATCCTTTAGGAGGAGTGTGTGTTGGAGTGGTAAAGTAAAAATGGCAGGATTATAAAAAATAAACTTTATTTCCAACATAACAATCAAAATAAAATGTTCGGATATATATATTCCCTTCGTCAGAGGGAATTCTGGGAGGACAGAAGAAATGCCAGAAGACATTTCTTCCGACCAATGAGATGCAAGGGATCAAGAATCTACACCGTTAGTAAGAATCCGAAATGATGATTAATGGTGATTTATGATGATCCGATATTATGAAAGTACACTACAGAGTATCCCCCCAGTGACGAAGGGAACGGCATGAAAATATATACAAAAATAAAGCACTGCAAAATACATAAATTGCGCACACAACACACACAAAATAATTATTTATACACAATACGATTAGAGATATAAATTATACTAAGAAAAAAATTTGAATTAGTAAGTCAATCTTTTAGGAAAATGTACATGTCTACCAGAACGTGTGGTTCTAGTATTTTTATCAACAACAGTTTTATCTTCAATTTGTTGCTTAGTGAGAGGTGGTGCGAAATCTGAACATTCCTTTTGTGAATTAAAGTCTTCTGAAAATTCAAAAGCTGGCTTGCATCTGTCTATAGTGACAGTTACATTTTTATTATTTATATCAATGACAAAATTTTTATCGGATCTACTTTTAACCAAATGAGGTCCAGTATAAGGAGGGGTTAAAGGGGGTCGAATTTTGTCATTTCTAAGAAAAACGTGTGTGCATGAATTTAATGATTGATGTACATAACTTTTCGTACAACTGTGAGAAACAGGGGATATTGGGCTAAGTTTTCTCATCGTAGTTATTAATTTTGAAACATAAGTGGGGTTCACAGACGTCTGAAGAGATTCTGTAGATATGAGATCAGATGGTAAACGTAAAGTAGTATCATAAACTAGTTGAGAGCTTGTTGCTTTTAAATCGTTTTTCATTGCTGAACGTAATCCTAACAATACGATAGGCAAAATATCGGACCAACCAGTGTCCTCATGGGCAATAATAGCACTTTTGAGATGCCTGTGGAATCGTTCTATCATTCCATTACTTTGGGGATGGTAAGAAGCTGAATGGATTCTATGGCTGCCCAACATGTTTGTAAGCTCTCTCATTAGAGAAGATTCAAAATTTGTTCCTTGATCAGTTGTAATTGTAACAGGTGTGCCGAAACGGGAAATCCAACCATTTAAAAGTGCACGAGCAGTGGTTTCTGCCAACATGTTTTCGGTAGGAATAACTTCAGGCCACCTGGTATACCTATCTATGATAGTAAGACAATATATTTATATCCTTTGGATGGTGGATATGGTCCAATATAATCAATATGAATATGTGCAAATCGAGCATCGGGTAGAGCAAATGTGCTAAGTGGAGCTTTGGTATGTCTGAATACTTTCGCTCGCTGACATTTTTCACAAGCTCGAACTCTGTTTTTAATGTCTTTCCTCATTCCTGGCCAAAAGAAACGCTTAGAAATTAAATTAGTAGTAGCTGAAATTCCAGGATGAGATAGGAAATGCAAATTTTGAAATACCACTTGTCTGAGAATTTTAGGGACGAAAGGTCGAGGGGTTTCTAGTGATTTATCGCAATACAAAGAAACATCTTCAAGAGGAAAATATTGTTTTTCTAGTTTAATAGAAGAATCTGGTTGAAGGAAGGATTGAATTTCATTATCCTGAAGTTGGGTTTGAGCAAACTTTTTGTAATCTAAACTGGGTGGTTTTATAATTGCATCAATTTCTATTCTAGATAATGCATCTGCAACTTTGTTTTCTGTACCGATTACATAGCGAATATCGGTAGAAAATTGTGAAATATAATCTAGATGTCTGAGTTGACGTGGGGTACATTTTTCTGGTTTCTGCTTGAAAGCATAAGTTAGAGGTTTTTGATCAGTATATATGCTAAATTCACGGCCTTCAAGCATGTGTCTAAACTTTTTAATGGAAGTATATATAGCTAAAAGTTCTCGATCATAAGTAGACCAATTTTGTTGAGTTTTAGAAAGTTTTAAAGATAAAAATGCTATTGGTTCCCAGTTACCGTTAGAGAGCTGCATCAAGGAACTGCCAATGGCGAAATTTGACGCATCGGTCCAAACACTTAAAGGAGCACTAGGAATCGGATGCTTAAGAAGAGTTGCATCAGCTAATGCTGTCTTAGCAGCGATAAATGAATTTTCCGCTTCTTCAGTCCATTCAAGAGGGGTTTGAGGATTTTTAGATGAACGAGAACGTTTCTTTTTGTTTGTGTGACCTTCTAAAAATTTTATTAGGGGTGCTAAAATGTGGGCTGTTTTAGGAATGAATCTACGATAAAAATTATACATTCCTAAAAATCTGCGCAATTGTGTTATAGTATTAGGTCTGGGAAACTTTTGAATAGCATCGACTCGATCAGGAAGGGGTGAAATACCTTCGCTGGAAACTTGAAATCCAAGAAATTTTAAACTATCCACTCCGAAATTACACTTTGAAGGTTTAATTGTTAAGCCATAATAATCAAGTCTTTCAAAAAGTGCACGAAGATGAGTAGTATGTTCTTGAATATTTTCAGATGCAATTAAAATATCATCAATAAATGCATAAACACCTTTTAAACCACGAGTAACTTCATCAATAAATCTTTGAAAAGTTCTAGCCGCATTGCCCAAACCAAACTGCATCCGAGTGCTTTCGAAGAGACCAAATGGAGTACAAATAGCAGTTTTATGTATATCCTCGGAAGCAATCGGTATTTGGTGAAAAGCTTTAACGAGATCAATGTGAGAAAATATTTTTGCCCCATGTAGTTCACTTGTGAAATCGAGAATGCTAGGAATCGGATATTTATCCTTTTTAGTTTGAGCATTTAGTGCTCTAAAATCGCCAACAGGGCGCCAATCATTGCTTTCCTTTTTAGGAACCATATGCAATGGGGAAGAATAATTACTGCTGGATGGGCGCATATGGCCTAAATCCAGCATGTGCTGAAATTCCATTTTCGCAATTTTTAACCTGTCTGGAGCCATGCGACGTGGTTTAGCGCAAACAGGTGGTCCAAAAGTATCAATATAGTGAACTACATTATGTTTAACTGTTTGTTCTGCACAAGGTGGTTTTACAATATTTGGAAAAACATTCAACAATTTAGAAAAATCATTATCAATAACATGAGTTTTAATAGAGAAAATATTAGAGTTTCTAACAATACAAGTACAATTTAATTTTGTAGAAGTATCAAATAAACTACGATTTCTTAAGTCAGGTTTTATATTGAAATAATGTAAGAAATCTGCACCAATAATAGCATTAGACACATTACAAATAAAAAATGCAAAAGCAAAATTTCTTCTTAATCCTAAATCTAATGACATTAATTTACGGCCATACACTTGAATGGGTGTACCGTTCGCAGCAATAAAAGTTTGCACTGGAGTAGATTGTTTTTGAGTTTTATTAGCGGGAAGGATTGAGCAATCGCTTCCGGTATCAACAAGAAAACAAATGTTAGATTTACGATCGCGAACGAAAAGGCGGCAGGAAGTCGAAGGCAAGGCATAAGTCGCCGCTACTCCTGCCCGTTCAAGTTTCCCTGGAAAGAACAGGGCTGAATACATTTTCTTGCCTTTTCGGCAAATTTATAATGATACCAACATAAATTTGATGCTGTTGGCTTAGGGCTTTTCCCGCGATTGCGAGAATTGAAACGATTTCTAGAAAAACTTCTCGATCGTCGAAGTTCTTTCACTTCCTGCCGTAAAAATCTTAACTCTTTGAGGAGTTCCGATTCACTACAATTATCAGAATTGGCACTAGAATATTTTGATGCAGCACTTACCTGTGCAGGTGTTACCTCTAAAATGCGATCAGCTACTTCTGAAGCTTTTTGAGCTGTGAGAGGTTGAATACTTGCAAGGATAGATTGAACATTGGGCGGTAACTGTTGTAGAAATAATTCCAAGAGAAGTGAATCTGCCACATTGTGCGATTCTGAGCGTCGCTGCATCACACGAAATAATTCCGATGGCTTTCTGTCTCCTAGCTGTTCTCCGGCTAAAAGTCGGCGAATTTCCTGGCTTTTACTTTCACCGCATAGGGCAATGACTTCCTCTTTCAATTTAGAATATGGATTTGTGCTTCCAGGTGAAAGAATTACGTCTCGAATGGCCATTGCCGCATCGGGAGACAAATGCGCTACGCAATAATTATATTTAGTGCGTTCGTCGGTAATCGGCTTTGGAATTGCCAGTTCGAAGGTTGATTCAAGCATTCCGAACCATAATGCGGGGTCTGATGAAACAAAAGCTGGAATTTTAACAGCCGAAATATCCTCCATATTTATGGAAAGCACAGGCAGCGTTAAAAAAAATTATTTAAAGAAAACTTTTTTATTTTTTTATTTTTTACATTCAAAGAACGCGGGTCACCATTTTAGGAGGAGTGTGTGTTGGAGTGGTAAAGTAAAAATGGTAGGATTATAAAAAATAAACTTTATTTCCAACATAACAATCAAAATAAAATGTTCGGATATATATATTCCCTTCGTCAGAGGGAATTCTGGGAGGACAGAAGAAATGCCAGAAGACATTTCTTCCGACCAATGAGATGCAAGGGATCAAGAATCTACACCGTTAGTAAGAATCCGAAATGATGATTAATGGTGATTTATGATGATCCGATATTATGAAAGTACACTTGTCTGGAGCGGAACGGTATACTAGGGATAAAGAGGGTAATCAGTTGTACCCAAATTCAGAGAAACCTTTTGCAAGAAACAAACACTATGAAGAATATTATGCCAGGGATTTTCATTGAAACGAATTGTATCCCCTTCAGCATGGAAAATCTGTAATAATACAGGATAACAATGGAAGGTTTCAACTTGCCAAAATGTCTGACGGCATGGAAAGATACCCGCGAGACGCCAAAGGAAATGAATATTATTTGCGGAAGGATGGAAAACCTTTATTATTGCGAAAAACAAATGGAGAATATTACTTGGCAAAAAACCGAAATTGTATAAATTAATTCCTTGGAATTTATTAGCCGAGCTTGCGACCGATAATGAACCGTTCTTATTTACAAAAGATGTTTTGGGAAATAATGTATACGTTCGCCAGTCAGAGTTACCGCAAAAGTTAAGTGAGCTATGCAATTGCGTGTGCAATATATTATTTGATTGTCCAATAGCTTTAAATGCTTTAAGATATTGCTTACTCAAAGGATTATAAACCTTTAAAAAAAATATTGACAAGAACTTTCTAAAAAAAATTTTTTTTTTCTTCTTCTTCTAATTCTGTGAAATTGTTTTGAGTTGTTTGAAAATTGACATGACTACCTTATGAACATAACATGTTGAGATAGAAAATATTACATTTTAACACTTGTTTGGAACCTGGAGGTCCTCCTATGGGACGTGGACCTTTGAGACGAGTATCGTTCGAAAAGGCTCATTATTCTAAACAAATAGATAGGTGACACGACTTCCTTAAGGGTATTACATGCTGAGATAGAAAATATTACATTTTAACATTTTACATTTAACCCAGTATCCAATGTCCATAGGGAAATTTTTCCGCCACCAACGAACTACTGCAAAATAAAATCTTGACAAGAACTCTCTAGAAAAAAAATTTTTTTTAAAATTTTTTTTAGAGAGTTCTTGTCAAGATTTTATTTTGCAGTTGTTCGTTGGTGGCGGAAAACTTTGCCTATGGGTACTGGGTTTGAATCCTAGGCTCCAAAACTTATCGATCCTGGGCCTAACTCGGAACCTTGGGGTCATAAGGTAGTGGTGTAACCTATCCATCCGTTTGGAATGACAAGCCCTTTCAAATGATACCCCTTACAAGACCCTTCCCCCATAGGAGGGTCTCTAGGGTTACAGAAAAGGCGGCCCATAACCTTAATGTGATTTTTTCGCATTATAATGCTATGGAATCAGGTTCAAACCTTCTATCTCGGTAAATTACGGTCGGATCGGGTTCAAACTTTTCCCCTGGGGGTCATGGGGACCTCCCTGGTGAACCGGAAGTCGTGATATCTCGGCTCCTGTGGGGCCTTTATAGACGTGTGACTCCTCAAAAGATTCAGAATCATTTGTAGTGTACAAAACATTAATCGGTTTGGACCTGTACCCCCTGGTAGAGGAACTACGCCAAAAAAGGCTATAGGGCCTGTTTTAGATTTTCTCCTCATCTAAAGGTCCGATTTTCAAACTGTTTACGTTGTTGGATAGAACAAACAATGGCCTATCGTATGATGATAATGATATGGACATTAGGTAGGGGGTTTAGATCCTAGGCTCCAAAACATATCGACAATAAAATGGGCCTTGCTCAGCCCCGACGCATCTAAGGTATTCGAGTAACCTATCCATCTGTTTGTAATGCCAAACTCTTTTGAATGATACCCCTTACAATACCCTACTACCCATAGGAGGGTCTCTAGGGTTAAGAAACTGGTGTAACATTGTCTTAAACATATCTCGGCTTCTATGGAGCCGATAAGCTTTTGCAACATGTCAAATGAAAGAGACGAGCCAGTAGATTGCAACACTCTACACACTTTTACCTTACCCCCATAGGAGTAATGAGTGAAAAAAAAACAAAATTCAAAGGCAAATTACGGGGTTCCTATGGCACCTATGAACTTGTGTGGCACAAAGAATGACGTGGGCCCTGTCGAATCATGTACAACTCTTGGGTATACCCCCCATAGGAGGGTCTCGAGAGCCTGGAAAAGAACACAGGTTTTAATCGAAAATAACTCGACTCCTATGGAGCCGATAAGGGAGTGAAACCCATTAAATGGTTTGAGTGCAGGAGTAGATGACGAAGCTACTCATGGTGCCCCATAGGAGGGTCTGAAGAACATTACAATTGAAAAGTAAAATGACAATTGTAATACACGCAGCACCCCAAGAGAACAACTCTAGCTAAACAAGGAAGAGACGTTTCACTAAAAAAAAAAAAAATTTTTTTTAAGGTAATATTAAAGTTGTGTCAACAAAATATTTTGTCTGCAAAACTATTTGTACATGACAATCGACTATATAACTATATTAAAAAAAGCTGTGTCAACAAAAAGTTTTGTCTGCAAAATCGTTTGTACATGACAATCGACTATATTCTTTAAAAAAAAATTTTTTTTATGCTTTGTCCTCACTACTACCTATAGTCATACTCAAATTTGCCATGAGATTTTCACGCCCAATATCTCCTCCAAATCCTCGTGTTCCTAGTCGAGTATCATTCTCAATGTGTGAAACCGCTATCAGTTTCGGAGTGAGTTTAGTGTACACGTTCACCATTTGAGCTATAAAATCTCCGGGCTGAATAAACTGCGTCTGCTGTGACAAGTTGCGCATAACAACAATAATTTCTCCTCTGTTTCCGGGGTCAATCACTCCTCCTTCCACGACAAGATGCTTTCGAGTGACCACGGACGATTTATCTTTTAAGAAAGCAGTCCATCCTGCTTTGAATTCAAATACAAGCCCCGTATAAATTTTAACTTGTTGCAAAGGATCCACCGCATAAAATTTGGGACTGCACAAATCCACACAACAAGATCCATCATTGCGCACAAAGGGATCCAGGGCTTCATGTCGAATCTTTTCATAAGGAATCTCCATTTGAAGAGGGAAAAATATTAAGTGAACTGTAGCTTCGTGTACAAGATTATCAACCTTGTCCAACAATAATAATCTCGAGAGCACCAGGTAAACAATATTAATAAACACAAAGTATACTTGGTTTTAAAAAGCTTCGGCTAGTCAAGTAATAATAATCAGCTCAAAATGTCTGTAGCTTTTAAAAGCGCATAAAAAAAAATTAAATTTTTTTTAGAGAGATGTGTCAAGAGTTTGAGAGAAATAATAATGGAAAATTCTTGATGGTTCATTCAAGTTCTTCACTCTTTCATTGTGGCTTTCTCCAGTTGAACCATCTCAACATTTTCAAGCTCATTCAACATATATAAATTTATCATTATCCAACATTTCTTCACAACATTCCATTGCCCCATCAAGTTTTATTATTTCTTCCACATTACATTCCATTGTCTCATTTCCTCGCTTCATTGTTTCATCAGAATATAATTTTTTTGTATTTTCCACTAATCTTTTATCCACTTGGTCCAAACACTTATCCAAAGATTCAAGTGGATATTGTTCCAATAGTTTGCACAATACCTCGTGACAACCTTCCCCATCACACTGTTCTATGGTATCATCCATTGGAAGTTTGTCCTGTTCCAAAGGCTCATTAGATTTATCTATCTTTTCCATCGAGTTATCCATCAAAGGCTTATCCATGGCTTCCAGAGGTGTTTCCTCTCCTGGATATTGATCCATCAACTCGTCACATTCTTCCAAAAGTTTATCTATTGCTGCCAAAAGTTGTTTTTCGTCCAATTTATCCATTGGTTTATCCTCCTTACATTGAATCACTTTTTTTGAATCTAACCGAGGAGTTCGATTCCAATTCATAGCCAGGGTTCGAGCAGCTTTAGCAGCACAAGGAAACGAAACCAGTCGATTATGAAGTAAACATGATTTCCTACGGAAGGGCTCACAATGCAAACGTTTCCGAATCCACCTAATTCTTAAAAAATTGTTTTTGATTTTTGGAGCGAACGGCCAACTGGGCATCCCATCCCATATGGTCGTGAATAAAATGTTGTAGCGTGTGCCATCAAGACTCTTTGTCCATTTTCAGGATGCACCTGGCATTGACATTAAAGCATTTGTTGCGACGTTCGCATTGACCTTTATTGCAAACCAGATCAGTGATCGTGAAATACACATCATGAGGCATACGCATGTGTAAGATAAACACCTGACGAGGATTATCCACACGAGCAAAGCAATTTTCCATGGTAATCTCTAACCGTTATTACAACGAATATATGAGACTTCGGCACAATAATCCATGTTGAAAAGGCGAATCAAAACTCTTGGGAATGTTCTCCAAGCTAAAAGTTGTAAGTAATATAATATTGCAAAATCTTGTCAAGCTTTTAAAGTTATATTAAATTTTTTTTTTACAAAAATATTTTTCTTAACATACCAAAAATATCATCAAAATTTTTTGCATTTGAAAACAACACCTGTCCCAAAGTCTGCCATCTCAGCTTAATATCCGTTCGTCGCTCTAATGGCTCTGCTGGTATATCAAATCTAGCTACAAGTGGTTCATTGAATCGCCTCCTTTATTCCATTCTTCTTTATTGCAATGTCGTGTCCAAAAGATGTTGAAACCCTTCCACAGACATCACATCTGTATATGAATACATTCAATATTTCATTTTCAATCACCGTCTCACCATCCATTAAACGTCCTTTGTAATCACATAAAGCCTTGTAATTGTATACCATTTTGTAATAACTATATCCGGTTCCAAATCTTGGACGCGTTACTCAGGGCCTCGGTAGCCGTTTTTGCACGAACTACAGCTTCATTGGCTCTTAATCCTCACAAAACGAATGTTTTACAAATACATCGTTTTGATACCGATGGATCCAAACATTTGATACAAGTGCTCAAAACTACTTGGCTCCCGACAACACTTGTGTCATAAACATCCACTACTCGTCTCGGCTTTTTCTTGAAACACTTCAAGGACTCGCGTCCCATTCATACAAGGTTTGCATTTCTTGCAAAGTCAAAGCAAAACACATTTGTCTTTGCAATACATCCAAGTAAAATTGCCTCAGTTGATCAATATACTCAAAGCTTGTTGCGAACCATAACAATCATACAATACTTGAAACGTTTTGCTTAAATCACTCTGTTTGTAAGGCAAAAAATGAATATCGTTAAATTTGGAAAAAAACACAACCATCATGTCTTGAGTTGGAGTCAGTTTCGGTCCTTGCATGAAAAACACCCAGTTGAGATTCTAGATTCAAAATGGTGCGCATTCGGCTTGAGAGAGCGCATTCGTACCAAATACAAATTACATTCATCTCCATCAAAATCAGCGTTCATGGCTTGCACACTTACAAAGAAATGCCAAAAA
>BMAO01010471.1:0-18467 GCA_019973975.1 Trichonephila clavata | reverse complement strand
TGAAATTTCTCATCTTGCCCTATGCACCACACAAACTAAACTTTTTCATTTTCCATTTAGTTTATTATTCAACTCAAGACAAATAAAGAAATATCAACTGTAAACTGCTCCCCCCCCCCCCAAATTTTGAAACAGTTTAATCAGTTTCATGAGTGTGAGAATCAAAGTTTTTGCCCCTATTTTTTATATTTTTTTATTAGCTGAAATAAGGTATATGGGTTAATGACAAATATGCATTCTGTCCCTAAATATCAATCAAAACTTTTGCTAAATCAAAAAAGTTTTTATATATTCCTATAATAGGAAAGAAAAAAATTGTGCTTATCTTTTTCTCTCATTATTTATAGAACATCGTTCGGGAATTGGGTGCCAAGTGGTGGTTTGTAAACACTTCTTTGTTCAAAAACACAGTTCTCAAAATATGTAGAGTAACCTATATTTTCATTTTAATATTTTAAATAGATGTAATACTATAACTTCACAAACAAACAGAACATAAAATTAACAAAAATCTAAAATACATAAATTAAGCCTATAATTAGTACAGCAAATTCAAAGACATCTTTTCTACAACTACAAAATCAAAACAAATATACTGTTCCACATGCATGCGTGAATCAGTATGTCAATCATTAAGTGTTGCCAGACACAACACTCAATGATTTACAATGAGAGTATTGCCAGACCAACACATTCTATGCTATTTTTCCACATAGTCCCCACATTAATTCAGACATTTGTGTCCCTACAGCACTAAATTTGAGATGTTTCTGTGGTAGAATTTGTCTAGATCACTGTGTAATTACTGTTTTTACTTCACCGTTGCACATGAATTGCTTTCCTGCCAGGTATTTCTTCAGTGTGGTGAAAATGTTGAAATCCCTAACTGCAAAGTATGGACTGTATGGGGGATGGTTGAGAATCTCAATGAAATTGCTATGTGTGGCCTCACATTGTCGTGGAGGACAGGTCTTGTTTACATCAAGAATTCACTGCCCTTTGTCAATTCATACCATCACTATACCTTATACTTTTCCCCATACCTGGGTTCATTTCTCTGTGGATTTTGAAAGGAGGAGTATTTCTCTGTGGAATATTTATACCTTTCTCCATGGAAAACTAATAACACTTTGTTGTTCATATGCTATGAAAGTGGCAAGTACAACCATTAAACAACTGACTGCAGCCCTGTGTCACAGAGATACCAGTAGATAAGGCTTTACTAATCCGAGAAAGATCTACCCCTGGGAATGAATATGTATATTTTTTGTACTGTTGTAATTTGGCTAAAAAAGATAGGGGAAAATACTTTAAGGTTCCCTCTTATATAAAACCACATATTTAATTAGTTACTGACTTTTTGATCTTTTTTGTCATTTTGCTTTCTGTGAGGAAATACATCCAAAATCTAGTTACTTTCTAAATTAGGAGCAATGCCAAAACTTTTGTCTTATTTATCAAGTTTTGATGCTATACAAGGAAAAAAGTGTTTAGCAGTTATGTTCTAGCTTGGCTTGTAATAGCTTATGCATTCTATAGAAACGATTTCCATCTTTTGAAATCATTGCAAATTTATCCTAATTTTTTTATGACTCATTGATTTGGTTCTGATATCGAAAATCTTGATATTTCATGAAATTTATCTCTGGATCTGGATTTTTTTACCATTATGAATGAAACTACATGTGCATACCAAATTGATTGTAAGTCATGTTTATCTTTTTATTAAGAGACCAAGCATTATTTCCTAATGCTCAACAAGTTTCTGTGTTGTGTGTTTTATTATATGATCTAAACTTGTTCTGTTTATATAGAACAATCAAGCTATCAAAACACTGGCTTATACATGTTTCTTTTTGTATAACTAGTTGGACCACTATTGTCTTGCACTTTTCGGTTGCCATTCTACCAGTTACACTTCTAAAAAACACATTCTTTCCACAATGAGTCATTGTAAGTCACAAACTCATTCTCATTTTAAGATTCTTGAATTTTATTATTTTCGTCATGTAAAACAAATTTGCATGGGCACGTTGGATGACTCCCCATCTTTTGATTCATTATCGGAAAATTCTCTATGAAGCATGGTTATTTCTTCTACTGTAAGCTGTTTCAAAAGACATTTTTTGTTTTATAGACAAAGTCACTAGAGTGGAAGAAACCCCCACAAAAAAATCTTAATTAGTCATAACTCTGAAGGATAACTGTGCATGCATTATTTTTGTAAGATACGAAATCTCAGCAGTAGAGATGTTGGTGCAACAGAAACAAAATGTATGGTGACCAGATGGCAAAAAAAAACTATATTTCAAGGCCTCCCTACTCTTCAATATACTCATAACTCAATAGAGTAATCACACAAAAGAACAAAATTTTGAATTGCAAGGTTGAATTTCTTGATGTGATTCATGTCTCATCATGAAAAACAAATTTGCATGTGCACGTTGGATTACTTCCCATCTTTTGATTAATTATCGATAAATTCTCTATGAAGCATTGTTATTTCTTCTACTGTAAGCTGTTTCAAAAGAGACATTTTATGTTTTATAGACAAAGTCACTAGAATGGAAGAAAGCCCCACAAAAAAAATCTTAACTAGTCATAACTCTGAAGGATAATTGTGCATGGATTATTTTTGTAAGGTATGAAATCTCAGCAGTAGAGATGTTGGTGCAACACAAACAAAATGTATTGTGACCAGATGGCAAAAAAATACTATATTTCAAGGCCCTCCCTACTCTTCAATATACTCATAACTCAATAGAGTAATCACACAAAAGAACAAAATTTTGAATTGCAAGGTTGAATTTCTTGCTGTGTCCAATTGATACCTAATAGATGTTATAGGTATATATCTCCATAAATTAAGTTTAAATAAAGTAATTCCTCAAAATGCTAATTCCTTAACTTTTCCATGATTCTTCATCTAAATTTAATAAAAGTTGAGGGAAATAAAAAGAAACCCTCAAAATTTACAGATTTTAGGAAATTGTTAACATGCCTTGGTATCAAATGATGCTTCCCTGTGTGTTCTAGTGTTAAAAGTTAAAGAATAGTTCATTTTCTTGGAAATAAATATCTGTTTAGTATTGTGAGAACAATATATAATATTAGAACTAACTTTTAACCATGAATAAATTCAAATTATGTTTGTGTGTATATTTGTGCAAAAATTTAATGTTATATAGTTAAGTGTTGAAATTCCTGAAAATTATGTATATCCTTCTAATACTTTTCTCTTTGGAACTAATATTAAAGAGAATATAAGCAACTGTGTAGTGGCCAATTGGTTATGCTTGAAGTTCTTGGCTGCTGTTGTTTAAGTCAAATAATGAATTTGAACCCCAGTTCCACTAAAAATCCATGATGTAATGGGGCTGATGCTTATTAAATATGTGTTGTTGTTGTTACTTATGGCACCTGATAGACAGTAACATCAGATCAAGGCCCATGAAATTCATCGTGGCTGTGAGCTAAATTTTTACGCCTGTCGTTAACTTAAGCTTTGAGCACCATGCAGGTGACAGTACAATTTTGCTCAGTTCTGCCCCAATTTTGAGGGAGAAACCTCTGGGAGCGGTCAGGGGCCTTCCACCTCTCTTCCTTTTCCACCAACCTCAGAAGAGGACTTGCGGCTTGACAGCTATTTAGATTACCCCCTTTGCTTCGAAGGCACTATACATTTAAAACATCCATGCCTTCTCTGGGATTTGAACCCAAGTCCTACAGCACCGGTCAGTGTCACTAACCACTATACCTGATGGGCAGCATTAAACCTTTCGGAACGAAGGATGCAAATGTGTGCGTACCGCTCTGGAGGGTTTTGTGTAGTTAAGCCTAAATCAATGAAATCGTCATACAGATGTCTGAAGTATCATTAACATAAAATTCACAATTAATAGAACAATCATAGTATATAATTTGTCATTATAACTACTCTCAGATTCTAATTTAGAATCAATTTTATATCATTCTGATATTCCAAGTTCAGTTAAACATTTTCGATGCTTCAACCGTGTAAAAGTAAAAAGAAAAATTATTTTGTCTACCAGATCTAATTACCCATTAAAAACTACATTGCAAACCCAAACCAAATGCTCTAGCAAAAATATATCGCTCATCTTCACTACAAACAACAGCCCTGTGTTCATTTGAAGAGCAGTCATAAAGCATTCAATTTGGAAACATTCCCTTCCCCTTATGTTTATAAAGCAAAAACCACATGTATGTGAGCAATATTTCTCTCACTTTGAAAGGAAGGTCTTATGTCTTCACTACATGTATCTCAAAACTTATGGGCATATGATGCATCTATTGCAAAAAAATTGTACTTAAAAAACGTTCCAAGTGTGTGGCTTAAATATGGGACTCTAGGCTACTCTCGGTGTTTCCTGCTGGCTCAAATATGGGACGCTAATCGCGAAGGGGTTAAATATGTTAGGGTACAAAATTCTTACATTGGCAGGGTGTGGAAATTAGAATAGTGGAATGCTAGGTAATTTATTGCCCTCATCCCTTGAATGTGTTTCACCCTAAAATTTGATGATATATATGCCATACTGCTATTTTTTTCTCTTTTCATTTGACTGTGATACAATTGCTGTACCAAGTGATTCAGAGAGTTCATCCCCCCCCCCTTTTTCCAGAAGAATTCTCCCAACCCTTTTTAGTACCATCTTGGTACAGCAATAGTACTCCAGCTGAAGTATATGAGGGGAAAAAATTGGTAAAGTATATGTATTGCTAAATTTTAAAGATTAAAATTTTGAAGTTCATTGTCAGTTGTCCTCCTTGTGTTGCTTCTAAAAGTGATGTAATTGAACAATTAAGAAATTCTGGACTCAACACATAAAATTTACAAATTTTGTGAATCACTATGTATCCAATATAAAGTTTGATTATTTTCGAAAAGGAAGATTTAAAATTTCCTGCATGAAAATTATTTTTTGCTGTATCAAGAAAGCCTCTAAATTATTTCTTTGATTCTTTAAGACTCTATATTGATTTCTGAAATGTTCTTTCCTTATATTTTATAAGGTAATACTGATATCATACATCAATTATGTCATTCGTAAAAGCTAAATTTTTAAATTTTACTAAATTTTATGCATTTGTGATCATGTTAGTTATTGCTAAATTTTTTTTATATAAATGTAAATCTTTTAATTATTTTTATTTTGAAGGTCGCAAGATTGAAGTTAAGATAATAACTACTGGTTATTTTGATCAGGAAGAGGGAGAGGATTTTCAAACTTTATCAGATGAAGATACAAGTCAGTTTCAAAATATGATAATGGCTTTATTGGTAAATTTTTTGTTATTTATCTTAATAGTTATTTTAATTTCTAACTTAAAAAAAACTCTAATTGGTACAAATCATGTTGTAAAATATAAAAGTTATAGATTTACTGTACTGAATTACAATATTACAGAAGCATCATATCTGCTTAAAAAATTTAAATCTTAATGTACAATTCTTAATGTAATCTTATTCCTTAATGATTATATTTTGATAAAATGTTTACTGCCCCCAAATTCAAATTAAGAGTTTTGTATTATCTGAAGAAATTAAACTTCCAAGTTTCTCTCATATTTGATTTATCTTCTTTTCAATGTCAGACTTTTAAAAAATTCTGAAAGATAATTTTTATGATCAATATTTCAGGAGAGGTTTTGTATATTTTTCTAGCAGAGGATTATAAACCCAATTGTCATAGTCACAAGCCTTACAGCTTGGGATGTTCATACTGAATCATGTGCTTAAATCCTAGTTTTAAAATTATCAGAATCTTAATGCCTTTATATATATTTATGTATATATATAATACACACACACACACTATGTATTTGTATGTACAGTGAAAATTATTTAACACAAAACTGAAGAGACTACAATATTTTTTCCTGTCAAAGGATATTACAAAAATAAAACGTATATCCAACAAATTAAGTTTATTAGAATACATTTTATTTACATAGAAGTGTGTATGTGCATGCATTTAATAAAAATCAATGAAGCAAAAACATTCACAACAACTTCATGAAATTTAATACAAGATTTCAAGTTTTTTGTAAAACAAAACATTTATTGAGTTTTTAGAAAATACTCTGATACTTTTCTTTGCATTGTCTTTTTTAGCTCCAAATTGTCTACAATTTTTTGATGTCATCCATTTTTTATTCATTTCACCATTGGAATGAGTTGTCTAAATAACTGTACATACTTTTCATGATGTTCCTCATTTTAGATGGTATCTGCATCAATGATATTTTTTGAGCTTTGAACAAACTCCAAAATGTCTGTCTGCCATATTTACCATCAACTACTGCAATAAATCCTTCTGGTGATAGAGTACACTACAGTCTGATAATATAGAAACTTAAACATTTAATTAAGTGTCTGGTGTTTTCAATATTTTGTTCGTTTCTAGAAGGGAAATTTTTTTGTGTTAAGCTATTTTTGTTTCATGTGAAGAGGGGGGAAAATGTAGGAAAATACGTAGCAGTTAATCGGGACCATTGTATTATTTTGTGTTGTCTGTTTTTTTGTCTCAAGCAATTTCACATTAAAGGTATTTCACTATGTTATATGTTGTATATACTTTATATATTTATAAGTTAAAATTTTGTGCATTAGAAATGGATATCATTTGGTTTTCTTGTGATGAATAACAGCTTGCCAAACTTTTTGCATGTAAATATTTAACTTATTAATTTTAGCTAATGTGTGCCTTTTTAAAGCACGTTGTGCTCAAATGTATAATCTAGAACTCACCCTCTTTGTGTATGTATCATATGTGTATTAAAAGATTATTAAATAAATTCTAGAGGAATTTTTAAAATATTGACTTCCTTTAATGATTTTTTATTTAATAATTTTTAGAGAAATTTTTATTGGATCAGATTCATGTAAAATTATTTTGATACTTTTTGTATGATACCGTATATTTTTTTCCAATACAATGTTTTTCCTTTCATAGACTGGACAGCAGGAAGCTGTACATGAAATAGAAAGACAGAAAAAATTAGAAGAAAATTACAAGCTCAACTGGGATAATAAAGAAGGATATATGAAAGGAGAAGAAAAAGAAGAAGATTGAATGCTTGATTTTTTCTTAAATGTAGTTGATGATTGGCAAGAGTCAACGGTTGTTTCATCCTACTTTTAAGTTTTACAAATTTCAAGATGACAAACCTTTTAAAATCAAAATTTCACTAAAAAATTTTGATGTACCTTAAATTAAGTAATTTATTCTTAACCCATTTTTTGTTGTTCCTTGTAAATATTGTTTTGTGTTAATTATGAAATAAAATGACTTTTTTTTTGTAAGTGGAGTATTTATCTAAATTATGTAAGTCATGTGTGTGTTTTCGAGAAAAGTAACATAACTTTATAGAGAATATTTCCACCAAGTTTAAAAGAGTTGAAATTTGGAACAATTTTACTCAGAAAAATGTTTAATTTTCATAGTTAGCAACATTATAATTTGAACATCTGTTTATAATATTCTGTATTTTTAAAATTTAAAAGCATTTTGGATAAGCAATTTTTCTTTTTTTCACATAAAGTGAAAGCTCATTCAGCATTACAGTATAGGGTAAAACATATGGAATGCATTTTACACTAGAAAAAACAGATTTACTATGATAAAAATGAGTATTATGCTAAAATATGTTTTAATATTTAACTTTAAATATAATAATAATGTCTAACTTAAATGCTATGTGGGCACTACAGTTGTAGAGCATGTTTTTATTGCACAACTGGCCTTGCATAAAAACACAACGATTGAGAACGATTTTTCTTTTCCTGTTGTTGGCTTTGCAGCTCCTAATAAACATTTAACAATGTCATTACTATTTTGTCAAAAGCTTATATTCTGAATATTTTGCATGTGGCTTCATAATCAGGATGTATTAAGGTGGCTGATTATATTCAACAATAGGCCACGACGGCTATGAAAAATTTCTCCAGGAATGGTTGTTGCAAGGAATTTTATCAGTGGAATGAACACTGGAAGGCAAAATAGTGCACGAATATGAGACAAAATCGGATGGTTATAAACAGGCCAGAATTGTTCCCACTGACATTTTCTGCAATTCAACATGCTGCAGTTTTTTCTACACACCTGGAATACCTTCCATCATTTTACGGTGTCTCTGGTGGTCTTTGAGACGTCTACCTCTATCCTCCCATTGCCAGAATCGTCTAAAGTATCATAATGGCTGCTAGATTTTTTATAATCTTGTGCAATTTATCCCATTTCAGACTTGGACCAGTTGATAGTTGAATTAGAGTTGTTATGCATTATTATATTATGTCTGTTATCCATTTCTAGGCTTAGACTTTCCACCATACATCGTCATTTCTCATTTAGTCGAATGGTAGCTGTTGCCACTCCCAATGAGTTCAACATTTCCTGTTTTATATTTAATATTTGTTTCGTTTTTGCTTATTCTCTTTGAATCTGGCAACAGAATTTTAGTTAAATAAGTTTTTGGAATATTCTAAGTTTGTTTTACTTTAAGAAAATAACTGTATAATATTTTATCATTATGGAGTGTGTGCTCGAATAGTTAGTCATTTTATGTAAATAGCTTCATTAACTCATAACTATAAATAGCCTTAGTTATCCTGCGTGTTGAGGAAAATAAAAGAATATTAAAATCGAAGAATAATTGTTTCTCTTTCTCAAGTCACAACGGTAGCAGTCAGTTTGTACCTTAGTCTGTGAGATTGTGAGTTAAGCACATGTATTCATTGCTGGTTACAGTTTGTATGAGTATTTGACTATTAAAATGCTAAATACTGTGTTCTTATAGGGTCTCTGGTGAGCCTAATTTAGAGGCCCAGGACCTCAAGAAGTCTTATTGGAATGTACCATATATTATATAGCATTCATATAAATTATTTCAACTCAGCTATTATTTTCCCTGAATGAGGGATACAGAATGTATATTTTTTTTCCTTTCAGGTATTTGTAGAAACGTATATACACTTTTGCAAAGTAAAATCATATAAAAGTAATATAATGAAAATGACTTGTTTTTAGTGAAATTAAACATAGGTTAAGTTCTTATAAAGTTAATGAAATTGAAAATTCGAAACCGTAGGATTCACCAATGGGATATTGAATGTTAAATTACGGATTATTGAAGGGATTTATTTCCCCCAGTCTGCGATGCATGCTTGTATACGTGGATGTAAGGCTTGATAAAGGTTTCTAATCTCATCTTGCAGTACATTCAGTCAAGTATTTCTAAATTGTTGCTCCAAATCTTCAACATTGGAGAGTTCAAAACTAGGGACCTATAATAAATATCCCATACATGTTCCTTGGGCGAAAAATCGGGTTACCTGGCTCATCAAGGAAGAGGAACAGCACAGAGAAAATGCTGAGATTTCTGCTGCGTATGAAGTCTGGCATCTTATCGGAAAACGACGCCAAGATTACATGCCATGTAAAGGAACGCAACGAACTGCCAGATATCAACATATCTTTGAGCTGTTAAAATTGTAAATATGATGACTATCTACTGTTGTAAGGGATGTAACTTTACACCACAGGGATAATGGTTGTACAAGTATGCTTCATGCCTCTGTAAAGCAAAGACCCAAGTGTTCCAAACTCAGTGGCGCAACAGCCCATAGAGGACTAAGGTCTACTGTACGCGACTTTGGGCGCTGAGGTACATCAGCAGATTTTCTGATCAGGTGGCCAGTCTGAAGCGATACCCCCAATGTTTAGTTCCAAAGCAAGCTGGGTACTCATTTATCGACCCACTGAAGGGATGAAAGGCCAAGTGTTCATACACCGGTTATTTCTCTCCGTCTCAAGTGTCGCTACACCGATTGAGTCTCTATCACGTGTCACTACATGGATTGATCCCATCTCTCAAGTGTTACTGCACCAATAATTTCTCTCTTTTAAATATCACTATAATAATCTTTTCTTTTCCTCAAATGTTACTACACTGATTGATTATCGATCTCAAGTGTCACTACAAGAGTTAATTCCATTTTTCTCTATTAAAATAAATTAATAGAGCCTTCCTGTATGGTGTCGCAGCTGCTGGTAAAAGGTGGGATATCTTGCTTAACAAAAGTGGTAGAATTCCCAGTTCCCTGCTTCGATCTATTGGAGTTGCGTGCTTTCGTTTACTTACTCTACAAAATTATTTGCAAAGGCATTTATATCGCGTTGGAGTAAAGGATTCTGCTTGTTGCCCTCTATGCAAACAGGCTGAAATGGATGGTGACCTCCTCAAACACTGCCCTATTGTCTTAAAGTTTTTTTTTGTAGACTACTCTGGAAGCAAATTTTAATTCTTTTATGCTTCATCACATTTATTGGGCTGCTCGTCGACTAATGGCAGAGATGCCGAAGATGGGCGTAGGATAAAAAAAAATCATCTAATGCGATTACAGTAATTTTTTTAGTTCCTAAAATACCGATAGATTCTTCCTCTCTTTCAAATGTGAAACCGATTATTTCGCTGTCTCTTTTCACTGCACCGGAGTCTTTCTCAGGTAACCCAACACGGATTAATTCCATTTATCTTAAGTGTTACTACACTGATAATTTCTCTCTCCTAAGTATCTCTACAATAGTTCTATTTTATTTCTCTCAAGTGTTGCTCCACCGATTATTTCTCTGTCTCGAATGTCACTGCACCGATTGAGTCTCTCTTTTTCAAGTGTCACTACAAGCGTTGATTTCCTCTCTCTCATTTGTGCTACTATACTTTGATAGTTTCTCTCTCAAATGTAACTGTAGTAATTTTTTTCCTTTCCCTAAAATGTCGCTAAACCGATTTATTCTCAATCCTCTAAGTATCGCTGCATCGATTGACTCTCTTCGTCTGATAAGTCAGTACAGCAGTTAATTTTCCTCCCCCTCAAGTTTTTTTTAAAGGGCTGCATATTGGTGACTAAGCCTTTGCAGACACAGCAAATCTCCATCATGTGAGCCATTTCAAGCTGGCACCATCTTGTGGTGGCTCTTGCTACCAAATTTTATCACTTGAGTTAATTTTAATTCAAGCTCTCGTCGAATGCTAAATTTTGCGTGTTTTTATTTTGTCGAGATTACCACAGCCAAATCGATACTCAAGGGATCTTGTACATGCCACATAATCATATGACATGCGTGTCTAAGCAGGGACGTCTTAAGACTTATTGAGGCCCTGGGCCCCTACTCAAAAGAAGGCCATGGGCCCTTACTCAAAAGTAGATACTGGGCCTCTACACAAATATAGGCCCCACCTATGACCCTTAAAAGTAAACAGTGCATATCATATGTTGTCAAATATTCACCCAGACAATAGCCCGAAACAAATCAGTGGGCGTGACTTGCAATTGTACAAACCGGCTTGACTGACTGCCGCCTTTTGACTGAAAGAGTAATGATGGTGGTAGGCCTAAGCCTGTACGTAGACGACGGTAATTACATATAGCCAGTTGATACATCGTCCGATATTCCCAGTTTTTAGAATACAACAATAAATAACATTTGACCATTGAAAATACTTTGTGTTCTTATCAAGGCTGAGTCGAGAACGAGACAAGGCCTCCATTGTGGTTGAGGCCCAGTTGGCCCATGTCTTAAGACGTCTCTGGATTTTCGCGCCCAGAAAATCAATCGACTCCAGCCAGGATCGAACCCGAACCTTTGAGCTTACGAAGCGGGCACGCTACTTCTAAGCCACAGCGCCGATCTCTTCCTCAAGTATCTCTCACTATAGCAATTTTTTTCTCTCTCTCTGAAGTGTTGCAACACTCTTAAATATCACTGCACGTATATTTCTTTCTCTCAAGTGTTACTTGATTGAGTGGTTCCTTTTCTCTGACATGTCTTTTTACACAGATTGACTGTTTTTGATTTTACAAATCTTTATACACTCACTTCCAAAAGTTAATCACGGAGAGGAAAATGCTAATTTCCGGAAGCCAATCAGAATTGAAGAGGATGCAAATATGTTAGATAACAGACAATCGTGTTTTCATGTCAAGAAATATGCAAAAAGGGCAGTCTTATGAGAAGCCAGCTTTATGAAGGGTTACAGAAGTTGATTGTAAGTGCTGATAGATGGTGTTTAAAACTTTCGTACAATTTGTTTTCAAGACATACGTGTTTCTATGACTTCCAGAAAACGAAAGGAAGATTCTGAGCGCTGTTGCTCTTTTCTTCGGCGTTTATCATTCTGTAATTTCATGTTTATGGAAACAATCCCAAACCACACAGACAGTTGTCCGAAGGCCCGTAGGCGGTCGTTCAAGGGTTACAACCCCCGCGGAAGATCGGTATATTGGTATTGTAGCCAAGTGGAATCTCAGAGCGACTCCACACATGTGACATCTATGGTTACAGCGTCCATTGGTAAGGCTATATCTGCAGCTACTGTACGCGGAAGATTACGTATGAATGGACTGTATGCCCGGGTACCCCGAGTTTGTGTTCCTCTATCCATCCAATCAAGAGGGGCACGATTAAAGTGGTGCCGGGAATATGGCAATTGGACTGTGTCTGATTGGGGCAATGTCATGTTTACTGATGAGTCAAGATTTGCTCCGGAGCCAGATGACAAGCGTATAAGGATATGGTGTAAACAAGGAACACGCAATCAGCCCCGAAACATCACTAAACGTCACACTTTCCGAGGCGGAAGCATTATGGTGTGGGCAGGGATTTCATTAGGATACCGCACCGACCTGCACATCTTTAAACGGGGTTCTGTGACTGCTGTCTGGTATCGAGATGAAGTCCTAGAACCCATTGTAAGATTGTACGCTGCAGCAGTTGACCCTACTTTTGTTTTAATGGACGACAACGCACGTCCCCATAGAGCTGACATCGTCGATGACTACCTGGAGAGTGAAGGGATTGCGCGTATGGCGTGGCCAGCATATTCGCCCGACCTTAATGCCATTGAAAATCTTTGGGATGCTTTCAGACGTGCTGTATCTTCACGGTTCCCACCTCCAGCCACTCTTATTGAGCTGGAAGCTGCTCTACAAGAAGAATGGTGATTGCTTAATTCTGCGGTGGTTGACCACCTAATTGAAAACATGGTCAGAAGGTGTAAACTTTGCATACAGATGAGGGGATCACATACCCTATTAATGTCATTTTTTCATTTTATGCTGTTTATTTTCACTTTATACATAATTCTGTTTAAATCTCCAGTATGACATTATCTGATAACTTACAAAAATTTAATATTGTTTTCATTTCTGTATGTAATTGATTTTGTTTTATGTGTAAATATATATGCTATTTTACTGCCAAATTTTGTGTAAATCAAAGCAGTATTTGTTGATTTGTTTGCATTTTTTACATCTTCGTGCTGAACTTTTGGAAGGGAGTGTATATAAAAATTCCGTGTCACAGTGTTTGTCCGTGATGAACTTCGAAACTATTCGACCGATTTTAATATATTTTTGCGTATTGTGGGTCATTTGGTCCAACTTAAAATGTAGAATAGCTTTTACTTTAATGAATGACTTCGAAAAAAAATTTTTATTGCCGGAAAGGTAAAGAATCCGGGAAACGGGAAAATTTTCAAAATCCGGCAATCAGCGTGTGTTTGCAGAAGCGGATTTTGTTGACCAAGGTGCACAAAAAATGAGTAACTAACGTATTTTGGAACGTGGAATCCGAATTTTGAATCGGTTGCCAGCAATACCCGTGACTTTGCCGGATAATACCGGTCGACCGTATTTTAGACACTCCGTGGCAGGGGCATACCTTAAAAGCCTTGGAGCACGAAAATATGGTCCCTGATTAGTTTCAGGGCATTCCGAATCTGATATCATATCTGAGAAATTACCGTAACTTTGCCGGATAATTCCGGACGACCGTCTATTACGCGAGCAGTGGCAGGAGCTTACCCTAAAAGAGTGGAAAAAGTGCGTTTCTGGTGTAGTTTGGGATGGTAAGCGAGAATCTGATATTGAATTTTAGAAATTCCTGTAAATTTTTCGGATAGTTCCGGATGACACTAATGCCTTCTTCCAGGGACTGAACTTGCAGGTGAGGGGACGCTGAAAGTAGTCTCCGGTTGCGTCTAGAGGCAGGAAACGAGAATCTGATATGAATTTCATAAACTCCCGTAACTTTACCGGAATTAAGTGGAAAGTCTTTGCCCTCTAGTGAGTGATCGTGCGAGCTGGGCATCAAAAGTCGGTCCGTGTGGGTTTCGGGGTGGAAAGGAGAATTTGTGAAATCAAATATCAGGAGTTCTGATAACTTTGCCGGATGACCGTAATGTACAGTGGAACGGCCTATCTTATAGACGTAGGGATGCAAAAGTTGGTCCTAGACGATTTCGGGACCGCTGATCCAAATATTCCCATCCAATTCAAATCAAGAAAATCCCATGACTATGGTAAACAATGCCAGAAGACCGTATTTTACGCGAAACGTGGCAGGGGCTTACCCTTAAATTCTTGGGGTTTATAAGTTGATTGCCAGGTGTTTTTCTGGGGAGGGGGTACAAAAATCTTAAATCGGATTTTAGAAACTCCCTTAACTTTGCCAGATAATGCAGGACGACCATAATATCCTCCTTTCAGAGACTGAACTTGCAAGTAATAGGTGGGCACCGGATGTATCTCGGTGTGGGGATCGAGAATCTGGATTCGGATTTCAGAAACTCCCGTAAATTTGTTGGATATTGCCCAAATAAGATCGAATGGCGTTGTATTCGAGTCCCATGTCCGGATTTTCATTCCCTATATCTACCAAACTTTCAGCGCATGTGAAAATACTATTACAATAGGAAATTGCATTGGCGATTGCATTTTCAGGCATTATTGTCACTTGGTTAGATTGTGGACAAACTGCACATTAAGATTTCAAGCTGCCATTTTTTTAGACATTCATAAGAAATCAGACGCAATATGTACCATTGTAAAAAGGCGAATTGGCTATGGTATTGCAAAAATGAGTTCAATCATAATCAGGGATGATTGTACCATTGCCCATAAGCATTCACTCGAGGCATTTCATAGAACTTTGCAAGATTTAAGTGGCAACGAACAAATATTTGGTGATGCTGCCCTTCTACCGTCTGGTGATTTCCGACAGACTTTGCCAGTCATTCCTCAAATTACTTTCACTTACGAGATTAACGTATTTTTAAAACAATCGTTTTTATAGCGAACACTTTCATTGACCATAAACACGCGAGAACAATTGCAAGATGAGCAAATATTTTGTAACCAATTGTGCTGGGTATTGGATACATTGAAGTAGAACTGCATCTCAATACATAATGTATCAAATAGCTAGACAATTTCTGTACTGTAGTTCAGACAAAAAAGAAACTGATTGAGAGTGTCATCACGTATACACTGAAAAAAATCTGGATAATGGTTGGCTTTGTAGTCCTATTGCTTAGTCAGAAAAAATGTTGATATTGATGAAATAAAATCCCAGATACAGAGTTGTGTTGCCAGGTCTATCTACAGTCTTTTAAATCAATCGACACTTTGTTGGTGAAAACGAAACCCTAAATTTTACAACTGAGGTTTTGAATCCTCTGGATTTATCAGAAGTGTCACCACATAATCTTCGGTTGAAGATTAGTTCACTGAATGTTCTCTCGTTTGGACATCAAAAGAATTACCATGAATCTTCTTCAAGCAAATATTTTGAATGTATAAAAGAGAAATCGTTCTGCTACCAAGTATTCCACTGATATTGTCAAAATCTCCAATACCATTCAAAAGGCTTCAATTCTCGATTCGTTCGGTTTTTGCGATGGCCATAAATAAATCTCAAGGCCAAACAATGTCCATTTGATGCTTGGATCAAAATTTCTCGAATGGGCAACTCTATGTTGCATGCTCATATGTGGGGAAACCGTCAAATCTATTTGAGTTTTGAGAAAAGATTGGTTGTCGAAAAATATTGTGCACCAATTAGGGATTAGTAATATTAAACTTATTTTTTAAAATGATAAAAATATTAAAAATTTATAAAAATCAACGTTAGTCACCTCATTTTTATAAAATTAAATCTTCATATGTAGTTACTTAACAACTTCGTAAGTATTTCATGTATTTTACTGTACTCAGATATAAAATGTGAATAAAATGCAAAATTAAAACATTATGTTATTTTATGCTTAATTTCAACTCTCCGAACACACGAAGATCCATTTGACTGCATTTGAATGGCTCAGAATAATATTCAACCGCTGTATTAAAACAAAGTCCAGCAACACGTGGCCGGGTCAGCTAGTATTATATATATTTTAGTTCTCAATTTTTAAAATAATGTTACGTTGATTACGCGTGATTTTTTAAAACAATTTTTGAGCTATATATCTATTTTATCAATACTAAATCTAACGTGTATAACTGAAAAAAATATTTTTACTTCTTCCTTTTAAATATTTAAATGACTTAAGAATAACTTTTAGATCTGAAGCTTTATTAATGCAACCCTTAGCATTGTCAATGAGAGCATAGTAAATATGATTACATTTCAGTCAAAAAACCTTTAATTTTGATCACTAATTTGATAATTTTGCTAAAAAAGTATTCTTCAGTCTCCTTTTAGAAATTTCTGAAAACAGTTTGTATAATTGTTATTATATATGTCGAGAGTACAGATATACTTCTCCCAATTTTTTTGTGGCATTCCATTTATAACAATTAAATCTACAACAATGTGGAAACAATGCATACAATTTCAATTTATTATACATACGCAACAATGGAATCCTTTTAGTAGAAAAGCAGAATGAAAATCATTGTTACTGAACAGTGTTAAAAATTAAACATTGTTTACTGACAATAATGTAATAAGTTCAGTTTGTATTTTGTATTTGTGAACTCTGCGTCAAAACAGATTTACTCTTCAATTTAAAAGTATGAGTTTCTTAAATTTTTCAAACTTTTCTCCCTTTCAATACTTAATTTTAATCTCGAAAATTTTTGTCATCATAAACTGGAGATTACCAAGCAAGACAGTAGGAAATAATTTCAGCTCGTTTTCCTATATTTTTTAATATACTTGGAGAAACTATTTTTCCAAATTGGAAAAATCTGCTTAAATCAACAAAAACATGGGAATTGAGAGAGAGAGAGATGAAAATCATAAAAGAGGAAATAAAACTTATTTTGTTGCTCAAGAAAATATATCATTTAACGAAAACCAAAGCCGATTAATAAAAATGGAATCCGAAAATAATTCTCAACATTGCAATATAAGAAAGTGATGCCTAAGTTAAAAGTATTTGAGTTCTTAGAGATTTGGACAGTCTTCTTCAATCAACGAAATATCGAGAGATGAAAATTCTAAACAGAAAAGTGTAATAGATTCTTCTGCATTTGAAGATTGATCATGGGTAAAAAAGTTCAGCAACAGAAGAGCAATATGCGAGAATTCGCAACTTTTCTGCAGAATGAAAGATCACCTCCAGTTCTCTAAAATCCAGCAAAATGTTTTAAGGAAATGAACATAACCCTACAAAAGGAAAACCAAACAGATTTTATTACACTGAAAGAAAGTTCAATCAGCCAACAGCAAATTCGACAATAAAAAAATGGAGTCCAAGAGTTCTTAATTTTTCAATAGATGTATGAAAGGACTATATCCAAGTTCTTATATAATCATGGTCTATCTTCTAAACAAATCGAATCGAAATCCCGGACAGAATCCCGAACGGATGAATTCCTGATTTTTTAATAACAGGAAAATCAAACCAATTGCATGAGAAGGTAACTTATTCAATCAACATCAAATTAAGAAATAAAAGAAAATAATCCAAAAAGCATGCTTAGCTTTACAATAGAATTAACGATAACCACCATTTCTTATAGTTTTGGTAATTTATTTGAATCAATGAAATCCACAATGAATAATTTCAAAGGAATAAAATTACCGTAGAGAGGAAAAAACATTTTCACCAGCTTTGGAAGACGGCTTGTTCCATAAGCAATAAGATGTGGAAGGGGAGAAAATAAAATCATGAAACTGATATGATAATGGTACGCGCGCTACTAATTTTTGGCGTGATTTTTAAAATAGCGCCAAATAGATCTTTGGCGGCCAGTCGAATGCTATATTGAAATAATATCGCCCCAACTAGGAGATATCTTACAACCGATCTTACTGATATCAGATTAGTTCCGAATTCACTACCTTGCGATAGAAGAAGCGATTATTGGTTCGGATAAGAACACAGCAGAAGACAATTAAAAAACACATCTGCAATGACACAAAAGACTGAATCCTAAGCTTGCCAGAATTCATGAACATATCTACTGTGTGTCTTACTAAATTAATAGACTTTAAAAGATCGATCCAATAAGAAAACAACAGAATAGTGCAGTTTGTCCCAGGACGTCTGGATTTCAAGTGAGTGAATATTAACGTCCCACTATTCAGCTACACTAGGGCTTTTGGGACGGTCCGCGTAATTTTGAACCATGGTCAAGTGACGCGGACGACACC